>PVJS01003745.1:12081-73643 GCA_004027185.1 Glis glis | reverse complement strand
AGAGAGAGAGAGAGAGAGAGAGAGAGAGAGAGAGAGAGAGAGACAGGGAGAGAGAGAGAGCGAGAGCTGAGGCTGGCCACAAACCCGGATCCTCCGGTCTCCGCCTCCCAAAGTACTGGGATTACAAGCGTGCGCCACCACGCCCGGCCAAGTTGATGTATTTTCTGTTTGTAATATTTTTCTCATGGTGTTTTGTTGAACTTTAACCATCTTTGAATTACCTAGCTCTGTGTGTGTGTGTTTTGGGAGGGAGTACTTACCCAGGGGCATGCTACTTCTGAGCTATATCTCCAGCCCTATTTTATTTTTTATTTTGAAACAGGGTATCACTAAGTTGCTGAGGGTCTCACTAAATTGCTGAGCCTGGTCTTAAACCTGTGTTCCTCATATCCTCTTGTCTCAGCTTCCCACACACTGGGACTACAAGACTGCACCACCGCACCTGGCTTTACCTGGATTTTTATGTTTACGATATTGTCTACTATTTAAACCAATGGCATTTGGCATTCATAGTGAGTCTAGACAGACTTGAAGTTTTCACATCTTCCAGCTCAGATACAAGATTGGATAATGTGCTTTCTGTTGAAAAGACACTAAGAAATTTCAAAGCATGTAGGAACAACAAATGATAATTTTATAAGATTGCTATTTATTCATATGACATTAAAAATAATTAGACAAATGTAAGGAATCTTTTTTTCGAAGGGTTATTTTACTTTCTAGTTATATTACCACCATATAAGATGCATACTTTTGCCATAATTTTTATTATATTATTTAATTAATTTATTTTGTCTTTAGGATTGAACCCAGAGGTGCTCTACCACTGAGGTGTACACCCCAGATACCCCCCATTTATTTTGAGACTAAGGTCTTGCTAAATTGCTCAGGCTGGCCTTGAACTTGTGGTCCTCCTCCCTCACCCTTCCCAGTAGCTAGTCTTATAGGCATGTGTCACTGTGCCCAGTACATTTCATGAATTTTAAATGTTTTTTTTTAATCAGAGTAACTTCATTGTTTCTCATTTGCTGTTATTACTACTGCATTATGAATAGTGGCATTACATTGTAGGTTAACACTCTTGTGGGCCCTTAACTTTTATAGTAAACTTTGTAATCACAGATAATCGCTTCTTGTAAACTCTATGTGCATTGCCTATTTAAGCTCAGATTTATGTTTCTTTGTATAAATACAGAGAACATATCCACCCTCCTAATTAATAGTCTCATGGTCAGAGTTAGACTTTTTAGGTTGGTAATAAAGTGGGTTTTTTTTTTGTAGAATCTTTATAACCATGGGTCTTTTGGTTCATGTTCTATGTCAGTCTAATTTATGTCTTGCCTAATTTCAATACCTGATTGCAAAACTCATATATAGCAGGTGGATATTCCTTTACTTTAATCCTGTAAGTTTTGTAATCAAGCAAATTTCTCAGGCAGTTGTTTAGTTCAGTAGTTGTCCAGCATATTTTGCATGCTGGAAAATGGAGAATTTCTTTATTTAAACTGCATTATGATTTGGAAAATTTTGGAAGCCAATTTCTTCTACAAAGGCTATATTATACAAATTTTCCAAGTGTAAAACTCAAAGTTCTTCTAAATTTAGGAAGCCATTTCTTTTCAGTTAGCTTTATATATCAGCCAGATGGAAACAGAAGAGAAAAAACAACTGTCCTGTAAATTTTACAGGGAGATATCTGCTGACTTTTTAAAAAAATAGTTTTATTTGTACATTGTAATGTTACATCACTATGTAGTTCAGTGATGTAGTTCAGGGACATACATGCCCAAGTACTTGGTGAACTTCCCCCTGGCTCCCTCCATATTCCCTCCCCTTCCCCATACATGATACTGAGATTCGCATTGGTAATTTCACATATGTACATAACTTCACTGTTTTCTTCATTGATTCTCCCTCTCTCACAACACCACCCTCCCTAGACCACCTCCGTTGCTCCACTGGTGTTTCTCCTCAATTAGATAAAGTCCTTCTTATATCTGGATTACTTTCTAGCTTCTGCATATGAGAGAAAACATATCACCATTACGTTCATGTGAGTTCTTTAGAATCTTTGCCGCAGTATTTGAAGTGTACATGCTTAGAATCTCATATACAGGACGTATCAATGTGCTTGTCCCATCTTTTTGGTCATGTACAAGATCACCCTCTTCATCCACAGTGCTTGGTTGCTATTTCTTTGTAATTGCTGCATGTATTCTGTGGCAGTTCTGGAATAATTAGCTTCTAGATTCATTATAGATAATTTTCTATTCTATACTCCCCCACACATACACACCAGAAAGATAGAAGTATTTGAAGAACAAGTTTCCAATCCTGTGAAAAGATTTGTTTGACCTTTGACACCATGCATGCCTTTCCTTCTGGGACGTGTGTATGTTCAGAGGTGAATAATATATACAGTGATGAATTAATAATATTTAATTATAACATAGACTTCTATTTTGTATCCTCACAGATGGTTTACCAATTTTACATTTATGATACATATATATGACTTAAACTAGAAGATTAAATTGAATTTTTAAAACTGTACTTATTATAAATAAAAAAAAGCTGGACCTTGTCACTGGTAATCATTACAGTCAATTATTTTATACAAATAAGTTGACTACATAGATTTATAGTAGAAACTAGTGGGATGGAATGAATGCTATATTAATAATTAGCTTTTTCTAAAATTTAATGTGGGTCATGTACTTAAGTACCAAATATTTAAAAATGTTTCAAGTAAAATGTCATAATCCAAGCTGTAAATCCTGCTGTCCTTCTCAGCAGTGAACAAGTAGAAATTGGATTTAAGAAGGAATTTTTAGTTACAGATGGGAGAGTGGCCAGAGTTAATGAACACTTAGAGCATGCTGTGAATAGTTTTTATTTTTCCTTTCTTTTTTTTGTGGAAAGACAAAAATCCAAAATTGAAATGAGTTTTATTTTTCAGAGCCTTCCTTTTAGTATGATAGTTCCTTCAGAATACATGTTCTATGTTTCCGTTTGCTTCATGGTCCTATGTTGTCTGCCTTTCTTTTTCTTTATTTCATTTCATTTCATTTCATTTCATTTCATTTCATTTCATTTCATTTCATTTCATCAGATAACTTGGATAAGCATTCCCAAACAAGGAATAGCTAACAGATTTATTAATTAGCATTAAAAATCCTTGTGAGGTGCATTACAGATTAACTAAAGCAATAATTTATGCTTTCCTGAGAATTGTCATTTTGTAAAACGATTGATCTTCAGTTCACATATATATGCAGAGTTCAAGCCAGTTATAAGTGTAATGAAGCTAAAGAAACTTCAGTTTTAGTGATAACTGAATCTATTATTTGAATAGAGCTTTGGAACTCATTCAGAATACTTCCAAAATGCACTTTGATTTAACATTGAAATATGAAAGTGTTATTGATCAAACTTAAGTTACCCTACTTTGTATATTTTAGATGTTCTTTTTTTTTTTGACTTGCTAAGTTTCCCAGGTTGATCTTTCTCTCCTGAGCTCAAGCAATCCTCTTGCCTCAGTTTCTGAATAGCTGGGACTACAGGCATGCGCCACCACACCTAGCTTAGATTTACTTTTGAATAATATATTACTTTTGAATAAAATAATTTAAATGTACTAATTTAGTTGTGTGTTTTCTTCATTTTTCTATAGATAATGGAAATAAACTGAGTAGTAATTGAGAGATTTTTCTTCCCACTATATCACTTAAGAGACTTAAAACAAAAATAATAATACTCATGCCCACCTTAGAGTATTATAGTATGAATAATATGATATTGTGCATGTCAAAAAGTTCATTTACTCATTATGACTAAATATGTATTAAGGATTTTACAAGGTATTGGAATAAAAAATTTGAAAGAATCATGAAAAGAAAAAGAATCATTCAAATATAATATGTGGAAAATTTCTTGAGGCTATAAATGGTTGTCCTTTAGCAAGCTTTTACTGTTGCTATGCAGGGTACCATGAGCTTGGAGAATCATGTATTTCTTTAAGTGCCTTTGAGCATGTATTATTTGCCAGTAAACACTGTAGGCCCAACAGACTTGTTGCCCTGGTCTCTTGAAGCTTAGGGGTAGGTACAGCCCCAAAACAATACTCACACAGGTAAATATAGTAGTCACAACCTTTGATAAGTGCCATGATAGATAAATCCCTTGTGATACAGGAGACTACTAGGGAACTTGCCTTGAGTGGGAGACGAGGGTAACTGTCCTAGGAATGAGTGGTGCTCAGAGTTGGAATATGAAGGGTGTTAACAGTGCACAGTAGGGGTTGGGAGGTGGGCAGGTGGAGAGCAATTCCTTGTAGAAACAGGTCTTTATCCGTGAGGATTGCCATCCACTGTTTTTGCTCTAATAGGAAGAAGCTGGCAAGAGGGCAAAGAGAACCTCAATAAAGCAAATGCCACACAGAAAGATCAAATGTGTGGAATTCTGAGAAGAGAGAATGTTAATTTGGATGGCAAGAAAAGGGGAATGGGTAGGTTAATTAATAGCCACTTTGAATAGTCTAGAAAGAAGACTGGAATTAGGGTTAGTCACAGTGAGAGTGAAAGATGGCAAAGCAGGAATAGATTGTTTTGGAGGATATCCATGAAAACCCTGTTCCATGACTGCCTTTCTGTGACTGGGATTATTACCTGAGATCCCTAGTCACTGAAGTGGAGTACTCACACATATCTGCCCCTGTGACTTTACTGGTGGAATGACTTTAGGCAAGTTACTTAGATATCTCTACCTCAGTTCCCTCATTTGTGAAGTAAAAGGAATAACAAGTTTATGATACTTTCTGAAGATTCAGAGAGCTAATGTTTGTAAACTACCTATTATAATGTCTGGAAAATGGCAAATGATCAATAACCTAGCTATTATTAATAATAGTGAGTAGCCGGGCGTGGTGGCGTACGCTTGTAATCCCAGTACTTTGGGAGGTGGAGATCGGAGGATCCAGGTTCACGGCCAGCCTCAGCGCTCGTTCTCTCTCTCTCTCTCTCCCTCCCTCCCTCCCTCCCTCCCTCTCTCCCTCTCCCTCTGTCTCTCTCTCTCTCTATCTCTCTCTCTCTCTCTCTACCTAGTGAGGCCCTCCACAACTTCATGAGACCCAGTTTCAAAATAAAGTATAAAAAATAGGGTCGGGGGTGTAGCGCGGAGGTAGAACGCCCCTGGGTTCAATCCCCGGTACTGCAAAAAAAAAAAAAAATAGAAGTAGTTTACCATTGCAAGTGACTAAAAATTCATGGGATTTGGTAGAGGAAATAACAGAGTAATAGGAAGGGATGGTGATTCTCAAACCTGCTTAAGAACTTCCTTCATGTTCTTAGGGTCTCTCTTCTAAACCCACTGCCCACCAGTGCCAAACTGCCATACCTTCCACACATTGCCTTCCATTTCCTGCCACTTAACACAGTCCTTGGCTCCAGAGTGATTGGTTTTGCATAGTGATGATATTTAAAGCCACTGGAGAGGATGAATCTGCCAAATTAAAGAATGAAAAGTTTGGCCATGAGAAGCACCTGTATTTATTTACAGTGGAGAGAGAGTGAGAAGTTGCTGCCAGAAAAAGTAGAATAGTCCGTCTCCACCACCCAGGAATAAAGGAGAGCTAGTGTTGCAAACTGCATCAAAGTCTAGGAGGATGAGGAGACTAGAAAAGAGGACCAGATGTGAGGAGAACATTGCCTCTCAGAGAGCGCAGTTTGAGGAATGTTCAGGGAAGAATCCAGGCTGCCGAATTAAAATGTAGGTGGTGGTGAGGAACTGGAAGCACTGGCTGCGAGTGCATGGATTTCTCTCTTAAGAAATGCCTGGTCAAGGTAAGCTAAGGAATAATTACCTTTAACAAGTTGCAGGCTGAAAAAAAATTATTATAGTCGTTCTTGGGGGAAGTGGGGGAATATAATTTTATATGAATTGAAAACAGAATTACAGGGCCCCCTTGATGAGCCAGGTTCCTGGAGGGGCATTGGAGATCCACATTAGCCAGACCTGAATGCTGCTCCCTGCATAGAGAGGTGGGAACAGTCAGACTGAACTGTCTGCCCTTTTCCTCATCACTGCAATCCCAGAGCTTATAGTTCAGATAGCGCAATATGGACAGCTGGGTCTTATTCCGAGTGCCCAGCAGAGAATGAAAGGCACTCTGAGATTAGCTGAGGGAAGAAAGAAGCAAATCTGCTCCCAAGAATGAAAGCTCATCCATTTCTACTCTTCCCCACTGTCTCCTTTTTAATGAATGTTCATTTTTGAGGCTTAGCTGGTTTTTGATAATTTTATGATAATTCATGTTTTTAAAGTGTGGGTGAGTTGGCAAGTGATCACATTGGTTCTATTTTGTTGTGAATAAATAATATGTCAAAGTTTTATGCTGTTTCAAAAATGTTGTTTAGAATAAAACTTCCTTTGAAGCCACAAATGTCTCTTACTCAAAATATTTATTTAGACCATATTGTTTAAATATATATAATTCCCTTAAGGAACAATTGTAGGCTATGTAAATCTGAATTTAAAACAAATAGACCTTCTGGAATTCATAGAGATACAAAATGGCTATTACAGTGCTTAAGTGTTTATATACAAAAGGAGTTGAGGTGTTCCAATGTTTATATGTTTAGGTACAAAAAGAGTAGAATTCATAAGAAGGGATGATGATCTGAAAAGTTTAATTCCGAAATATACCAGATGTATAAAGTTATTTAGGAAGAGAAAATAATTTGAATCATAAACTTCTTCAGAGTTAGTGAATCAATGATTAAACCAGTGATAAATACATCTAAAAATAGAGCAAACCTAGTCTCTTTACTTGTTCTGGTCTTGAATATAGCTTGAATAATTAAACTTGAAGATATACTTTAAATATGATATAAACTTAGGATTTTTTGTAATATAGTTCCACCTAATTAATGATTGAAAGTGATTTATGTTGTTTATGCTGGAATTAAATATAGTCCTTGAAAGCTCATTTCTTTCTTTTTGTCCATCCCTTGATTTGGGGAAAGCAGAGAGGTTTTAAAAAATCATTTATGAAAGCTCTTATTATTATACTTGAAATGTTTAATGTTAATATAGTTCCCATATCTGAACTTATAATTGGATGGTTTGTAAAGCACTTGCTTTTAGTGAAAGCACTGTACTCTTTTTTTGTTTGTTTTTAATTTTGGTCATGATACAATCAAGTTTTGAGTTCATTAACTAGTGAACATGTTATGTAAAGGAACTATTTCCAAACTGGGATGTTCTGATACATTGCTTGGTCAATAAAATATTGAAATTGAAATAAGAACTTTTGGGAGAAATATTTCCCCTTATAACTTATGCATTTCTTTTATCACTATTACATGCAGCAAAATTTTACAATCTAGCTAATGTACAATTGGGCAATTGACACTGGAAGAGTCCCTGAAATATCCGGCAGATGATAGAAATGATTATTTCCCTAGACACAAACAGAAGAGATAAGAGTGAAGTACCAAAGGAGTATTCAGTGAGGATTCTGACAGCTGACACTGAAGAGGCACCCATAGAGTTAATGTTAATTAGTGAAAGAGAAATACTTTAAACTTGCCTGATTCAGAACATAGAAAACAGTGGCAGCCTGTTCAGTGTAGTCTTTGTAAATTTGTCCCAGCCGTGATAACAGTATCTAAATACTGCTGTTACAAGTGAAATCATTTGTATAAAAATCCAAATGGTTCCAGGAAGGGGAGCACCTGGAGCCTTGTGAGTGTCACTTTTAGACACAGAACTGTGGTTTCAAGTAACCTGTATCCCCCACCCCAAAATCAGTAATCATTGATCACATCTAAATCTGTACAGAGATCTTTTCCTGGAAGTTCAGGTAGTTACAGTAGATTGTTAATCTGTGAATGATCAGACCAAATCCCTTCTGTCTCAGAATTTCCATGCAAATGAGAACTAAATGTATGATATAAATTCATTAACTGTAGTCTAAGAGCACAGGTCAGCATTAGCACAATTCTTAAACAGGTTTTTATTCATAAAATGTTATACTCCATTTATGCTAATTTTCTATGGATTCACTTTATAATATAAACTGGTGAGATGATTTTTTTAAAGTCCTTGAAAGGAAGTGAACGATTTGTATGTTTCAGTTTTCTGAGCTAAAGTTATACTGTTCCAGGTATAAAATATTCACGTAAATGGCTTTTCCTGAATTACATCTGATGTACAAACAAAATTTAAACTTAGTTTCTTATATCTCCACTTAAATAAAAGGAGGATTGTTTTATTTTTTTCAAAATAGGAATGAAAATAGAATTAATAAATAAAAAACACAAGTAGTTGGGAAGTGATAAATAATAGAAATATGTTCTTATTGAACCAACAGGAGTGTCTTTAAAATATATCTGAAATATTAGCAAAGTATTTAAATGAAACTCAGCAGAAGAAAAGTAATATTTTAATAATATTTGTCTGCTATGTTTTACTTTCACAAATACTTCACTTGAACATTATCTTATTAGAATGTATTTTTCTTTACGTTATTGGGAAGTGGATAAGCTTAAATGGAAATATATATCAACAGCATTTTTTTCCCTCTTTTGTACCTCTGGTGGTACAAATCCAGCATTTTATAGAATATGTAATTCTTTATTTTTATTCTACTTGGTCTATCTTTCTAAATAAAGTTCCTATGAATGACTTAAAATGTTATGTTAGTGAATGAGCTTTGTTTTCTTACCTGTTTTTGTAAGAGATTTTGATGATATCAAATTTTACTTTCAAAATTCTCGAGGCTTCCACCAACAAAAATAGCCTTTAGAAAGAGAAGTGGGCATTATTTATTAAAAATTGTGAAAAAAATATAGTACCTTTGAACAGATGGTGATCTTTTTCCCTCCTTTATTTTTCAGGCCATCCGTTGCACACTGGTAAACTGCACGTGTGAATGTTTTCAGCCGGGGAAGATTAACCTGAGGACTTGCGATCAGTGTAAACATGGCTGGGTGGCACATGGTGAGGAAAATCTGGGCTCCTCTTCCTGTTCTTGTTATGTTCATGTGAATGTGTGTTTTTTTAGAGCAGTCACTGGCTTGTAGAAGAGAGCGGTCAGCTGTGCTCCAAGTGTTAGCATTCAGCCTGCTGCTCTCAGACAGCATATTCTCAGCTCCAAGGAGTAAGGCTGGGCAAGGTGTTCTCAGCAGAAGGGCGAGATGTTTATAGGACAGTTGGGCTGTGGGGTTCTCGCTGAGCGTAGCAGCAGCCAGCAAACACCAGGCCTGATGGAAACTCAAACAAACCACAGTTGGCCTTTCAGGGGCTGGACCTCAAAGGGAAGCTGGCAAGTCCTCTTTGCCTGAGAACTCCGCAATAACTGCACACTCTTTTCAAACATGTTAGGGGCTGAATTTATCCTTCCAGATGTTAAATTTTGTATGGTCTAAGGTGGGTAAGAGAGTGAACAGGAGCATTATTTGGCTGGTGTCTGAAAAATTAATATGTAAATACTCCCTTTCAGTTTACGCTGGGACAAGAGGTGGTTGAAGTTGGTGGAGTGTGAGCACTGTGTGGTGTCCTTGGGGTGCCGGGTGGGGGGCAAGCAAAGGATGTAAGTGTAGAGGCTGTTTGCCAGGTGCACAGAGCTCTTCTGTTGATGGGCCTTGATTAAGAATTTAAATTATTCTTGCATATTCTTTACATTTATTGTGTTTAGGCAAAAGGAGACTTGGAAATAAACAGACCTGTTTTTCACCTCCTAGACTGTAGAATTTAAAAAGATAGATAATGTTTATAAAAGAAATCCTGGCTTGAGATTTTTTTGACAGCCTGGGGTATTGGCTCTTAAGTGGACATATTCTTCATTCCCAAGCAGTGCCAAACATCCAGTGGGTTGTATTTTTTATAAATGTCATGTTATTCTAGCAAGATCTGAGGTAACAACATCAGGCCATGCCTTGAAACGCTTTTAATTTATCATGTGCCTTGCTTGTTAGGGCATGTGTGTTGGAGTTGGGGGGACATTTCAACCATGTTTCTGACAGAGAGAGAGAGAGAGAGAGAGAGAGAGAGAAGTATAAGGAGAATGTATCAGAAGGAGTATGCTAGGATGACACAACCACAATCCCATAATCCTTCAGGGATGGAACTCTTTCTGACTTCATTAACACGGCCAAAATCTGTAACAACTCTCAGTCCAGTCTTAAGAAACAGATGATCTGTTCTTACATTTGTATGAGCTATGTATATTACTGTGTTTGATGATTTCTTCTTCCTATTTTAGACTGCTAGGGCTTCCATAACAAAATACTACAGACCCAGTGGCTTAAATGACAGAAATATATTATTTCACAGTTCTGCAAGGTAGAATTTCACAATCAAATTGTCAGCAGGGCTAGTTTCATTCTGAGGCCTTTCTTTCTGATTTGCAGATGGCCATCCTAACATGGTATTTCCTCTGTGGGTACATGCCCACAGCATCTTCTCATATGTCCTCGTTTTCTTTTCTTAGTGGACACAGTCAGATTGGATTGAGGTGTACTGTAAGGGTCTCATTTTAACATAATCACCTCTTTAAAGGCCCTGTCTCTAAATATTGTGATGGTCTGAGATATTAGGGGTCATGACTTCAACATATGAATTTGAGGGAACACAGTTCAGACCATGACACTTCCCAGGCATCCTTCTTTCCCTGAGGAGGTGTTGGCTTTGCTAATAGGTGCAGAGCTTATTATCAACCCATCAAGAAGCATGAGGTCACTGGAAGCTGTGTGGGCACAGACTGTTCTCAGGTCAAATCCTGACTGCCACTTCAGTGGCATGTGACTCAATATGACCCTCAGTTTTCTTATTTGTAGAATATGATTAATAATAATAGCTACTCTAGGACTAGGGATATAGCTTAGTGGTAGAGCCTGTACCCAGCACCCCCCCAAATAATAATACCTACTTTATAATCTTATAGTGAAAACTAAGATAAAATATATGAAGCCTTTAGTAAATACTGCAAGTTAAAAAATAACAAACTGGGCAGTAGTTGAACAGTAAAAGAGGAGTTCATCATTAAACAAAGGGCTTTTCATTTATTCACTTTTTTTTCTAAAGCCATCTTGTATTAACATCATCTGTCTACTGTGGGAGCCTTATGAGTATAAAAGTTGACTGTGTCATTGAGTTTGTTTTATCCATTCAATTTCCATGTGCATATTACATTAGTAGTATAATGAAAAAAATGCTGTATTTCTTCCTTCCTGAAGAACATACGTTATTCCTGGATGATGGTTGTTTCGAAGACTGAAGGATGTGTTTTTTTTACCCAACTTAAATAAGATATTTCTTTTATACCAGACTCTACTTTTCCTACTGTGCTATTAGAAATTCTATTTCTGGTACATTAATTTTGGGGTTTCTCAGATCTTAAACAAAATTAATTCTAATTCTTCCCCTCACAATCATCAATAATTATCATCTTGACCTCTCTTCTCCCTCACAACAGAGTTATATTCATGTATAACTCAAAGTACATACAGAGCCACTCTTCCCCATTCATTAGGGCAAATATGACAGTGAGGGGTTGGTGTCTGGCCTTTGAATTGGCGGTGGAATGAGATCGCCCACTCGTTTTGCCCCTAGCATTTCAACTAATTGCTTCATTCCCTCCCTCCTGCACAGAAACCCTGAAATCATGTCTCAAATTATTTCTGTGCAGAGGTGAAATGCAGCAATCTTTCTGACTGCCTTACACATTGCAGTATCCTAAGTGTGGGACAAAGAGAAAGTGACTTAGTTTTTCTAGTGTGTGTGATTTTTCTCTGACAGTACATGGAATGGCAGTAAGACTACTGGGATACCTTTCATAGAATTATTTCATGGTATCACTGAATGAATTCTACCCATTATTATGCTAATTTACAAAAAATTAGTACCTGTTGCTAAAAATAACCAAATGCAAAAATCAGGTAAATCTCTTTTGAAATAATTTTTAGAAATTTGGTGGCCTATTTTAAATAAATTTCTTCATCCATCTCCTTTGTTAGTAGCATCTTCAGTTTATTCAATCTATTCCTAAGATGTTGGATATCATGAATCATTATATGACATATACCTATATACACACCCACACGTACATGTGTGTCTGTCTGTATGTGTACATATACACACTCATTCACTCACTTGTTTTATTGCTTTACAAGTTGCTTCTCAAGCCTAAATTGTTAACAGTAGCTGCTTTACAAAAACTGTAGGAAAAATGTTTTAAAAAATTAAAGAGAGTAATTCATTATACTAAAAAACCTTGGTTTTGAAATTACTTAGTGGTTTGTGTTACTCTTCACAAATGATTTCCTTAAAAATCTATTGAGTTGGGGTTAGGGGAGGTAAAATCAGTTCCTGAATACCAGTAGGTATTTCCCACTGAATTAATAAAGGATTTACTACCCTTGCCCTTTTTAATGAATCTCAGCTCTTTCACTTTGATAATTGAAAGCAAGATTTAGTGAATTAAAATTTATTTAAAAGAAATATATATTTTATATATAATATAATATCCAAACTTTATATTATATTATATCCAAACTTTATATATATAAAATATCCAAACTTCATCTATAATAACTTAGCTGGTGGGCTAAATATAGCCCAGATTTTCTAATTTTGCCATGTATCTGTTCAGTCTTTGGATAAAGGACTCCAGCATATTTACATTTAATTCAATTTACTACTGTGTTCTTTTTTTTTGCATTTGTATTGTCTTCCTATATTTTTTCTTCATTCACCTAAAATTATCTGAGGGAGTCCTAAGGGGAAGTTTCCTACAAGTTCAACTCTGTTTTGGTTCAAAAATACCAGCATACACTTACAGGATACTAGCATTAATGGGCTTCATTTCTGGTGATGTAAATATTCTTGCTAGTAGAAATTCAGTTTGTTGTGTTTGACTCTTTTCTGTCCATACTGGAGTTGTAATTCAACCATGCACAGAATTGAGATTTCAGTAAAAAATATTTTACATGGTCTTAAAAGTACCAGGACATGCCCAGTGGTGGGCAAGGGTGGGGTTGAGTTGGAGGAAGACTACTTCCTACTCATCATTGTCCCTTGAGAACTCTCTATTTGTCATGGGAATGTTTAACAATAGGAGTTGCCTTGTGAAAATCTGGAGGCTATAACTGCTATATCTAAGCCATTTAAATTATTTTATTATTTGCAAATTAATTTGAATTCCTATAGTCTAGATGAAGGCTTTATTTCTAAACCATAAAAATAAAGGTAAATAAAGTAAAAAATATGAAGGAAATAAGATGAATTCTAAATAGTTTTAAGAAATATTTATTGATAAGCCAATACAACTGGAGAATTGTTTTTTATTGTTTAATTTTTATATTCGATGTAAGAGGTGGGCAGATTTTTGAAAGGTAATTTATTTAGAGTTTTCCCCTTTACTAAATCATTAATTTTTTGCTTCTGATTAAGCTGATTTTTACTTCTGATGAAGCTTTTTTTTCTGAATACCCACTCTCCAAATAGTAATAAACTAGTTCCACTCTTTCTAGTTTGTTAGGTTTGTTAGGTGAGCATTTGGCAAGAATATGAGAATTGATGGACAGAAAAAAGTTTTTTAATTATATAGCTTGATAAACCCCATAGCAGACTTTTCAGCCTCTTTTTTTTAATAGTGTGTTGTGTGTGTGTGTGTGTGTGTGTGTGTGTGTGTTGTGTGTTGTGTGTGTATTTTTTTGTACTAGGGAATTAACACAGAGGCATTCTACCTCTGAGCTATACCCCCAGCCCTTTTTATTTTTTGTACTGAAACAGGGTCTTACTAGGTTGCTGAGAGTATTGCTACATTGCTGATAGAATATTTTAACTTTAAAAGAAAAAGATATGCCCTTCCAATAAGCTGCGTGGATGCTAGAATTTTTATTCACTTCCAGGCAATCTGAATTAACATGAGTGTTATTTCTTTTGTCTTCCTGTAAGAATATGCTTGTTGCACTGAAATTCCTTAGACCTTTTCTTTATTATGTTCTATAATATGATTTCCTTTTACTACTTGCAGTTCATTCAAGGAAAAGAGTCCTACATTATTACTTAAATTATTTGCTCATCAAGCTAGCTTCTTTCCTGTCTATATTTTATCCAGACTCTTCAGATTTTTAAATATATGATCTCAAGCTGCATCATTGAGATAATCAATCAATAGATATTTATTAAACATATATCAAATGTAACGTATGGTGCCAGGTAACCTTTGGTTCTTTGCCACAGGAACTGGTGATGAGTATAAAGTAAATTTAGTGTCATATACCAACCAGCTTTATGGTTTAATGTACTGTAAGACTTAATATTCATGTAATCCATTAATTTCATACCTTTACTTTTTGTAATTCATTGGAAGTAATTTTTCTTTTTCTCAGCATTGCTGAATTTGAATTCTCAGCTTTTACTTGTCTTATCAGACCAGGAGTATTTATAGAAACCCTCACCCAAATAGAAAATATGGGATACACCATTAAATTTGAAGTTCAGGTGAACAATGAATGATTTTTTAAATATAACTATATACTGTGTACATTTATGTGTCTACATTTTTATTTGCTTAATCTGGCAAGCCTACACCTAAAAAAAATTCTACTCAGACTCAATTTTCATAATGAAGTCCTAAATTAGTGCTATCCATCATGAGCATCCTATAATCAAGAACCTTTTGGGTATATCAGTCCTACATTTAGAATCATGAGATGTCAGTATTTGTTCATAGATTATTTAAATTTGTTGGAGGCATGGTATCTTATAAGGACTCAAGGCAGGCAGGGGAGATCAAAATTAGTAATTTTTTGTTTTATTCTCTAAGAGGTCACATGTCTTTATTATTTGTGCCAGTTTGTGTTTTGGCTTATGAATTGTCTAAAAATCTATGAAAGTAGTTTGTCCCCAACTGGTATCTAATACTCTTCTTGACTTTAGTCCAAAACCCCATAGTAGTAGTAATAGTAGTAGTAGTAGTAGTAGTAGTCGTCGTCGTCGTCATCTTTCCTTTCCCATCCTATTTTCTTCCCTAGTCTTCTCCCCTTCTCACCCCAAATAGAAAGTTCTCTGTCATATCAATAACACATGACATTTCTGTGAGAGCATACTCATCCTGAAAGACTCAGCAACTGTGTCTATAGGATAATTTGTAGACTTGTCACAATAAAGAGAGGAAAGTGAAAAAGATCAGAGATTCCTCTGACGAAGAAAATGTTTCCAGATTTTAACCTAGAGCAAGGTTCTAATCTCCCTTTTACTGACCTGGAGATTGTCCCATCAAGAATGAATTTTGTTTTGTGAGAGCATGTTTAGGATTTGGTAAACCGTGCAATACAGGTACTAGTTTGGGTGCTTCTCAGCACAGGGAGGTAAATACAGGCCTAGCAGTGGCAAAGTGAGAACTTGGTCCTTTGGGAAGATGCTTCTAGAACTTTGATCAGAAACAAATGGACAGAAGTACCAGAATCCTCTTCCCGTTGTTTACTGGTCTGGAAGAAGAAGGTGGAAGTAACAGTGTAAAGAATTTGTCTTTTTCACAGACTTGGTTCTTCTGTTTAGTAGTACTGAGACCTGGCTGTGCCTAGCTGCAGATTTCACTGTTGGTTAGAGAAACCAGCTTTTTGCTGCCTGCTAGCTCTCGTGAGGCAGCTGGTCCTGGTTTTTTCATGGGCAAAGTCCTTGAACATTTCTCAACTTATTTTCATTTGAGAGAGCAAAAACAAGGACATTTCCGGCCTGGCACAGGAGCTTTTGGTGCTTGACCTGAGGGCAAGGTGCCCTCTCCTGCCTCTCTCCTCTACTCCCTGATCATTGCTGATAAGCTGTAAAGGGAGGACATCCTCAAAATGCAAAGGTTTGTGCCTGATTAATGGCACTACGTCTTCTCTTACTGTGTCCTGAGCTGCTTATTTTGATTTGTTTCTCAGCCTTCCTACCTTTGGGACGATGCTTTGAACTCCCTAAATTTTCTTTGAGCATGGCACAAACAGTGCCTCTTCTTCAAGTCTTGGGCTTTTTGCTTATTAGCTCCCTGCATTTTTTCCTAGCTCCATTTGATTCAGATGGGATGTAAGCTGAGTCTGGCAAGAACTGGCCTCTAAAATGTAATCAGTACTGGCCCTCTGGTAAGGAATTTTTGGTGAGGATCTTGAAGTTGAATCATACAGAGCTCAATAACTAGGTTGTAAAAAAGCTTCAGGTAAATGAAGGGGAAGCAACAGAGAAGATAGGTCAGAGTGCAGCTCTTGAATGACACTCTAGGTTCACATCCTGTCTGTACCACCTCATACCAATAGAGCATTTTCCAGGTTGTGTAATGTCTTTGTTTCCTCATCTGTGAAATGCAAATAATGATAGCCCCTAGCTTATAGTATACTTCTAAGATTATGAGACAATCCAGATGTCTGGTACACAGTAAACACTTAATAAGTGTTAGTGGTTATTATTACTAAACTTTGACAAAAGCAAAAACTTCAGCCTTGAGCACACAACAGACGTATTTTAGCAAAATATAATGGTTAAAAATTGGATGCAGCCAAGGTAATACCTTCTCTAAACCACAGTTATTTTATCTGTAAATTCAGATAATAATAAGAATGTACCTAAATATCACAGGGTGGTTTGAGGGAGGATTAAATGAAAGAAGTAAGTTAGCCCAATGTATCAGTAGCACACACATTTTAGGTGCTGATATTATTTTAAAAATATTTTTTTTTGTGGTGCTGGGGATTGAACCCAGGGGCATTCTACCTCAGAGGTATACCCCCAGCCCCTTTTAATTTTTTTTTTTACTTGGAAATAGGGTCTCACCAAGTTTCTGAGTGCCTCACTAAATTGCCAAGGCTGGCTTTGAATCTGTGATCCTCCTGTCTTAGCCTCCCAAGTACTGGGATTACAAGCATGCGCCACCACATCTAGCTAGCTGCTGATATTAGTAAGTCAATAAAATAACATTAGATATTAATATTCATGATAATATTTAGAGCCTTAGACAGAACTTCTTTCTCCTTCTAGAAAGAGTTTTTTTCAGTGTCCAGTGGCAGAGTTCTGGTCACCAGTTCTTCTGGTTGCAGGGCCCAGCATTCAGGTGAAATTGTTTCCATCAACAAATCTTGGACAGTTCCATGCCTTCCATACTCCCTAATATGTCATTTGAACCTGTATTTGAACAGCAGCAAGGAAAAAATTATTCCAGAAGCCATTGTTTCAAGAAGTTCAGGCCAGTTAAAATGAGTCATAGGAATACTTACCTGTTAAAAATCCAAAAACCAGAAGTAGGTGAATTTTAGACTGAGTAAAGGTTTCTTTTACTTATTTTCACACCTATCTTTTTGCATGTGAAGTGCTTTGATGGGCTCTCTACTTTATCATTTTATTGCATTTTATTACATCATAAATTTTTATATCTTGCTAACGATCCTACAGGAAGCTTAATTGTTTATAGGAACATCTTAATTAACTGGAGTTCACCAGGTTAAGCAGAACACAAATTGAAGGGGTGATAAATGAAACACCCTCAGCTCCTCTCATTTTACTTAGGATGCACTGTTCAGATAAACCAGGAGATTCAGCAGGGTCATAAGGACTTGATATGCCTCAGCAATATCATGTTGATATTCTCAACCATTCTTCCTTCCCTGTTGTGTCATAAATGGTGACTTTTCCCAGTCTTCCCCCACCCCTTTATTGACTTGTGAAATCACTGGATGAGATAAGTATACTATTTCTGAGGGAACTCTGATTTGTATTCTGAGGGACCTAAAAGGTTGTTTATGCAATCCCACTCCTTACCAGGGTTTGCCTTTTTCTTTGTAGATGTTTGTACCTCTTCAAAAACTTCTTGAATTAATCTGTTAGTGAGCATATAGCCAAAGCATTGCGTGAAAAATACTGTGAGGAGTTGTTACCACAACTGAATAGATTTATAAACAATATCTGCTCAGGGGCCCAACTGTAATGTTTCTCTCTCTTTTAAGCCATTGCCTTGTATCCAGGGAAATCCTATATTGACCTCTCCTGTTTCTCATTCTGCTGTGTGGTTAAACGGCGCTGTACACATCAGTGCAAACTCACCTAATTGAAAGGACAGTGGAGTTGGGCCTTAGATTCAATTGACTAAGGAGTATAAAGGCAGCTGTAGTCCTGGCTGTCCAGAGAGGATGCCACTGTTGTGACTTTTGAGCCCTTGAAATGTGGCAGTCCATATTGAGATGAGCTGTATGAAGTATACACCAGATTTTGAACATGTGATCTTTAAAATAAAGAATGTAAGAATTTTTCTCTTTTTTTGTGTAGTACTGGGGATTGAACCTAGGGGCATTCTACCTCTGAGCTAACCCCCAGCCCTATTTCATTTTGAAACAGGGTCTCACTAAGTTGCAGAGGGCCTCGCTAAGTTTCTGAGGCTGGCTATGAACCTGCGATCCTCCAGTCTCAGCCTCCCAAGTACTGGGATTACAAGTGTGTGACACCACACCCAGCTAAGAATTTGTTTTATATTGTTTACATGTTGATAATACCATTGATGTATAGTGTGAAATTAAATATATTTTAAAATTGTCACTGTTTACTTTTTACTTTTTTCAGTGATAGTAGAAGACTTTTAATTTACAAAAGTGTATTGAATTGTATTTGTTCTACATGGCGGTCCTAGGCTCTAGGTTTGGGGTGATACATTTGGAGAACTAAAGCTTAGGTTCAAGGGGTTTGGTGGCAGAGTAGTTAGAATTGATCCAGGCTTTCCTTGTCCCTTCCTCCTCACTGTGTACTCTTTCCAAGTGCTTCCTACTTTACACTCACTGTAGTGTTGACCCTGTCCAGTCTTTCTCATGCTCTGTTTGTTCACCAAGGAGAGGGAATTCCTACCTCTCCCATTGCACACCTCTCACCCCTAGAGCAACTAAGAGCTCTTTACTGTATGTTCTTAGCACACTTTGCTGAGACCAGAACAATACCTTTTCTGGGTATTGCTGATTCTTCCACTAGCTTGGTACGTTCTGGAAAAGCTCTTCGATCTTTGTGATGCTGCCAGGACCTAATGCAGCATCTGCTAGGTGGTACATGGAACAAAGGTTTATGGAAACTAAGTTTATCTAAAAGTCTCAATTCCCGATTGTTGGTTCCTTTCCAGCAACTTCTTTCCATTTTGAAGTTCTAAGCACAGCCTGCAGACACCTTGTTTTTATTCCCGTTTGTCCCTTCTTCTATTTTAGTCTTCGTTCTATTTTCGCCTTTGCTCTTTCCTTCTGCATCTTCAGACAGCAAAATAAGTGAAAGGTTGGTGGGAGGTTTTATAGCCATTAACTGGGAAGTAAATTTTAGAGAAATTAAGTTTGTTTAATCATTAACAGATGTTGGCATTTTTGTTGTATTCAGAAGGTTCAATCTTGAGTGAAATACCTTCCACTTTTATTGGTAGTTCTTCCATACTCCTTTGCCTGCAAAAATCTTGAGGGTAAGAAATTCTCCCTTCCCCCTTTGGCTGATCATGTTTTCCACTATCAGTAAAAATTAGAAAACAAATCAACCTCTAACATAAAAGAAAACACCTGTTTGGCTTGGAGAACTTGGCTAGGGAGTTCTTTTTTCTGACATGCCAAAAGCGACCATCACAGGGCCCCTTAAAAAAGTCATTTTTTCTTTATTTCATGCGTGCATTGGCAGAAACTCTGACAAGCAGTTCTTCATATTTTATTATGTTCTTGTCTGCAGAATCTCTGTCAGGCAAAAACCTTGTCAGCGGAAAACCTGTCGTAGGATCAGAGGAGACAAAAACAGGTGTCACACAGGCAGTCAAAACTGAAGGAAAAAAAAGATTAGGCTAAAGAGAGAGAGGCAGACAATTACATTAATGCCATTGCTTTTATCTTATAGATGTGTGTTATTATCTCAGGGTGCTGAGTGCGCAATTGCCTCACAGAAAAGTAGACAGGAGACAAGGGGAAACTTGATAGTTATTAACTGAAGAGGCAGTGTGTCAAAGCTGGACGGGGTTCAAAGTTTTGCAAAAGGAAAAAAACTGCAGGCAGCAAGCAACGACTGTGTGGTTCTGCTCTCGGCTACATAAACCTAGTAGCAGTCTAACATTTTCTACTTGGAAACAGATCATAGAGAGGAAAATTAATGAAAGATTTCATTTGGAGGTTTTGGGGGTAACATTTATTCTATAGACCCGCGACTGAATCACATAACCTTTTCTCTCTTATAAAAAAGTTGCCACAATGTGAGACATGGTGAGGCATGAAGACAGGCATTTGTCAGTTCAGCTGTGTTGTTTGGATATGTTTAAAACACCTATTATCAACACACTTTTAATTAAAAAAAGCTATTAAGAAGCCCTTTTACTAAGTGTGAACATCTGTACGTGCAAGCTGTAAATTAAGAGATCACATATGTGTGCCTCAGTCAGAGACTAAATGAATTTGGCAAGTGTTTTCTATTACTGGTTTTTAAATACAGTCAAATATCTAAAGGAAAAATTGCTACATTTTAGTTTGCACTGATTTTTTATTGTGCCTTTTGGTACTGATTAATAGAACTTTTCTAATTAAAAATCTGTCTTTGTCATGATCAAATTCATTAACAGAATTCAAAGCACTCACACATATCTCTCCTCTGTTTCTTTGTTCACATTATTTTAAAAGACTTACTTGTCTTCTGAAAGTTGGAGCTCCATGAAATATATGTGATGATATACAATAGTTTTATTTGCCAGCTACCTACACTCTGAATGATTTTTAGCTTTGTTGATAACTCATACATGCCAGGCAGCCAACTAACAGAGAAAAGGATTTCAACTTTTAATTGGTCATGCGCTGATCATATTAAGTGAAGCAACAAGCAGGCCTTGCTGTGGCCCTTAACGTTTTCTGCTCATGCATTTAAAATTTGGCTAGTTTAGACTTTTCCTAAGCCCTGAAAATGCCCTCTTAACTCTTTTTTATGAGCAAATCTTTATATAGGGTCTTTCATCCCTCCAGTCACCAATACAAGGCAGCTTGAGACTTGATATACGCATTAAGCAAATCCAGCAATCCAAAGGAAAACACACATCAGTATTAGAAGTGTGTGTGATAGCCCAGAGTTTTAAGGGATTACATGTAGTGGAGAGGAAAAAAAAGATTGATTATAAGTTTAGAATAGGATTTCAGGCAGACTCACTGGGGAAGAAGAAAAAAATACTTGTGACAAAACGGTGACAAGTTCATTAAAAACAAAAAAAGACTGAGTATAGCCATTTCTTTCTTTCAGGTATGTCCTACCAGATGCTGGCTCTTTATGTCATTGTTCTCACTCAGTTTTGAAGTATTTTCTCAATACATCTGATAGAGTTTGTTACATTTACAATTTTTTCTTAGTAGAATTCCTATATAGATATATGTCGCTTCAAGAAAATTACCTTTTTGTAAAGACAATAATTTGGGGTTATGGTGATTATTCTTTTATATAAGAGCTCATTTTTTGTTTTTTAATAAAAGAACATATTCAGTTCATTCAAGAAGCACATTTCAATAGCTACCTTTAAAATCAGTTGTGTTTTATATGCAGAATATATTTGATTCATTAATATAAAAAGTGAATAAAGCAGGGTTTATGTAGCCAACTTTTAGCTAGCCTTGGCTACTGGAGATTGGATAGAACTGCAGTAGTAATAATAATCCCCAAACCTGGCTTCAGCAGGTAGATTCAATTACCAAATCTTGTCTTACATCCTCCGTCAAGTTTACAGATTCAGTTTTCTCTTTTCCTTTTACTACTTTCCAGTGGAGTTTCTGCATACTAAGGCCATGTAAGGAAGAGGAAGCAGAATAAGTAAAACGAAGGACCTGTTTAATCTGCTAGCCAGGAGCATGAACTTCTGAACAACTGCGTGTTGACAGTCTACTTTTATGGGTGCTGCTGTCAGACATTAATGATTTCCAAAGTCTGTTCTGAAGACTTTATTATGCATAAGGCCACAGGGGGGAAATGCCAATCAATTTGAAATATTAGCTATATGGTCTCAAGTGGAGCTCAGATTCTCCCTTGAACTAACTGTGGGTATTTGTATGAGTCTACCCATGCACTCTGAAAGCTACATGCCAACTGGCACTGATTAAAATCCAGAGCATGGTGGGGCTTATTAGACCTACTTTTGTCCCCTTTCTCTCCCTACAGTTTATGTACCATCCCTCATGTATTAAAGGATAAGGAAAAAATTAAGGGCCATTCACATAAGGTATATAAGATAATGAGGGTTTTGGAAGTTCATTGGATATTTTTTCAATCTAAAACCACTGACACACTATTAGTTAAAGAAAAAAAATAAACCCTTTGCACATAAGGGATGACAGTTTTCATCACCAGGCTTGAGAATCTATTCTTTCAACTACTTATCTTTTTTTTTTTTTTTTTTTGCGGTACGGGGATTGAACGCAGGGGCGTTCTACCTCTGCGCTGCGCCCCTGGCCCTATTTTTTATACTTTATTTTGAAACTGGGTCTCACGAAGTTGCGGAGGGCCTCACTAAGTAGAGAGAGAGAGAGAGAGAGAGAGAGAAAGAGAGAGCAAGAGAGCTGAGGCTGGCCGCGAACCTGGATCCTCCAGTCTCAGCCTCCCAAGTACTGGGATTACAAGCGTGCGCCACCACGCCCGGCTCTTTTTTTCTTCTTAAAAAAATTCCAAAAGCAAGCCTTCTCTCTTCTTGGTATTAAATATCCTAATTAATTCAACCTCGACAGGATAGCTAGAAACTCACGAGTTAGATGAAACATGAGTTATTTTGTACTTAATTTGCTCCCAATTACATAATTCTTTACCCCAAAAGTAGTGAGTAAAATGTACAGATCTAAATATTCAAGTCATAAGGAATTTTTCTCTTAATCACAATCATTGCCCGCCTTCATGATCTCCTGATTCACTAAGAAGTTTTTAATATACCATCATTGCCACTTATTAATATTCTCCCAAGTACTAAGACTTTTATTAGGATCTGGCTTATAGTCTATGGGTAGGTTAAGCCTTTGCGTTGAGCCCTGATGGTCTTGCCTAGTAAGAGAGCTGAATTTTATAATGGGAAAGGATTGATGTTATAATGATTCCAAAGGGCCTCTTTATGATGAAATTCTAAATACGCAAAATCCCATTAAACCTGTAGAAGTTCATGGGCTAGCTACATTGAGATGACATATTATTATATTGGGTATAGTATGCTTATTATAAAGTGTGGTATAATTTGGAATTATTGGTCATATTAACAAGACTGAAGAGCCACTCACCCTCATAAATTCAGAAGTTATGGCCTTGACGTTTGAGATACAAGTGATAACATATTCTGTTTATAAGTAATCAAAACTTAAAAATTTGACCCCAGAAATTGCTCTAATAAAATATTGTCACTAACAACTACATTTTAGAACTTTCAAAGTAATCATGGAAAGAATTCCATAAAAGCATTCCCTAGGGACATGTGTTAAATGTTAATCTATTGGAAGCTAAAATAGTATTCTAGGATCCAGAGTTCCTAAAAGGTGACCACTTGATATTGTTATAATTTGGAGTCCTAAAGAGAGTTGGGGCAAGAGACATGGAGTTCTCGAAACAGCCTTGCAATTTACAGCTCACTTGGCTGTCTCCCAAAATGAAAGAATAAGTCTTCTTTAATGTCATTGTTTTTCTTGTAAAATTGCTTCAAAATGGCATTTAAAATATTAAGTAACCAGGGAAGACTTGAAATTAGTATAACAGGTTCCCTTTTAAACCCTTTTTATATAAATATTTTAATTGTTTTATTCTGCAAAGGAGGTAGTTTTGAAAAATCATTCCACTTTGCATACTTCTTATTTTATTGAATAAAAATAATGGCTGATAGCTTCACACTGCCAGGCCTGAACAGCTATTAGATTAAATTCACTGGACATCAGGGCCAGCAACCAGCATACTCCTGTGGAAACCACCTAAGTCACTTGAATTTGACTTCTAAAGAAAGTTATGTTTAAAAAAATTGTGGAAAACTAAGAACTATAAACTATCACTGAAAGCCAATATTCTAGGATCAGTGAAAAGCACTTTTATACTCTTACATTAAGGGGAAAAAAGTATCTGAATATGTTCTTATTTCTGTGACCTTCACAGAAAATATTAGAAGTGAAATCTGTAGAATTACGGGTTTACACTTAATTTATTTGAAGATTTGGGTAGTAAATCCTGTTATTTAAAATTGAAATTAAAAAGTAGTTATGTACATCTAATTTGATAGATACAAGTTCTTTTATAATCACCCTCATCTACCTCCAGCATGGTTTTATACACTTGAAAGGTGAATTTTATAAAAGAAATTACTTGGTTCTTTAAGTTAGCAATATAGGCAAGTATGTATTGCTTTACATTTGTTACATATTTTGCATTACATTTTATACTTATTTTACATTTACATTACATACATTAGTGGACCACAAGAGTTCCAGCTGTTGTCCTTATGATGATTCTGTTCCTCACATCCAGACTTAGGTGTCATTCTGGGGTCTTGTGAAAACTGTAGATCCTATCAAAGTGTTCATTGAAATTATATCCAGCCCTTGTCCTTTGTTTTATAGTCAGAAAATTGACAATTTAAGGTTCTAGTTCTGGCATTTTAAAGAAACCCAGGTAAACCATGATCTCTCAGAAACTTAATGCATAGATTAAGAAGCTTGTTTTGTGTGAATTTTTCTTCATTTCCTAACTAGTATCCTTATGATACAGTTCAAGCCTTTGCTTTTTCCTGATGAAATTCAGCATGCCAAGAAGAGGTTAAGGGGCTGGGGTGTGGCTTGGTGATCGAGTGCTTGCCTAGCATGTGGGAGGCCCCCACATTGGAACCCTAACGCCACAAAAAAACAAACAAAAAAGGGTCTAATTTGTCTCTTTGCTCCCCCCCCAAGTATTTTACAAAAGAAAAATAATACTTTCTTTGTAGAAGCTATTCTTACAGTCTTATTGTGTGACTGTTCTCTGACCTCTTTCTCAGGTCTATACTATACCTTTTTTCTGAAGTTATGTGACCATAAATCTAGCACATTATCACAAATCTAGTGATCTGTGCTACTACTGTGGATGATTTTCATAATGTCTATACATTATGATCCAATCTGTTCACCCTGACATTAAAATTGTTTTTATACAATATTAGACGTTCAAGTTACTTTACCTAGAAAATGCTTGAAGTGGTAGGAAAAGGAATAAATGTTACAAAATGTGGTCAGAATTCCTGCCCAGCTAGCATCCCACTCACTCCCTAAATTTTACTAATTCCCTGCCTATACTGTTCCATGGAGGCATAAAGAGCAAAGGAGAGGGTTGAGAAAGGGGTCTGGGGCAAAATTCAGAACCTGGTGGCACAGTGAAATCACCATGAATCTATCATTTTATGTAAATATAGTTAACAGCCTTTCCTATATTAACTGTTTATCCATTCAACAATGTGAGTGCTGAACACCCGTGAGTGATTATGTGTCAGATATTGTTGCTGCTTAAAATCAAACACTTGTGATAAAATAGGCACATGAGTGGCTCCAGTAAACGGGCAACATATGGCTGGTACTTACATGATTGGCACGTGTAAGCACTCCACTGTTGAGGCAGTTTGCTCCTAGATAAGGGGACCTCTCCAGGCTTCGTGGAGAAAAGTAAATAAAACCTGTGTTGAAGATGGAAGGAAAGAATAGTCAGAAGGGCTAATAAGAAAGAAGGACACTGAAGAACAGCATTTAAAATAATTCAGAAGACTGTAGCTGTGCAGATGGAACCCTGCTTATCTCTCCAGCTTCATCTTGTGCTCCCCTCTTAGTTATGCTCCCCTGAACTGGCTTTGCCTAAAACCCACCCCCATCCCATGGAAATTGTGTTCACATGTCATGTACAGTTTTTAACTTAGTGTGTACATGTGTATTTTTAAAAAGTGTTTTCCTCACTAGTCTGTTAACCTAATGTGGGCCTCAATCGTGTCTCTTTTGTTCTAAAACTTAGCACTTGGCCTGGAAGTATCTACTTAGCAACCAATTATTAAAGTGCTAAGAATATTTGAAAGTGAGTGGGTAGCTCACTTAGGACTTAGGTTGGAACAGAGGGTTCAGGTCAGAGAGTTATTAGACTGGAAAATAAATCAGCCTGCTCTAGGTCTCCTGATTCTGTTTAAGGTGTGTGTGTGTGTGTGTGTGTGTTTGGTTGGGGTGATGAGTGTGAAGAGACTGGGGACATCACTGGAAACTTTTTTTTTTTTGCGGTACCGGGGATTGAACCCAGGGGCGTTCTACCATTCTACCTTTGAGCTACACCCCCAGCCCTATTTTTTATACTTTATTTTGAAATCGGGTCTCTCGAAGTTGCGGAGGGCCTCACTAAGTAGCTGAGGCTGGCCGCGAACCCGGATCCTCCGGTCTCCGCCTCCCAAGTACTGGGATTACAAGCGTGCGCCACCACACCCGGCTCACTGGAAACTTTTGAATAGAGAAGTATGTGAAGCAGTGTTTGGAGAAGACTGACTTGGTCTTATTTAGGATGTACTAGGTCAGTGAGAACAGGGAGACCAACCCAGTCAGGAATTGTTGCAATAATGGAGATAAGAGGGTCTAAACACCTGCTCTAAAGTGGTAGATGCTAGACAGAAAGAAGAAATTGATCCAGGGAAAACTAGTGGTACTAATGAGTGACTTATTACATAAGGGAGCAGGGGGAAATAGAGATGATTTTGAATGTTCTTGCTAGGTAATGTTAAGTAAGAAAAACAATCCCAACTTGTCTGCAGTATCACCTCAACTATAGACAATTATGTATTGAAAAAAGTAGATGCAAATACATCAAGAGGTGCTCAGTCACTGCCTTTGTGTGGTGATATTATGGATAATTTTCTGTTTTTCTTTTTCTCAAATTTCCAGCATTTTTTTCAGTGAGCACCTGTGAGAAAATAACAGATCCCCAAAAGTCTGATTTCAAGCATTTTGGCCTAGTTTCCTAGTCCTACATTTCCCAGAAATCGAGGTCAAATATATGTTTGGAGTTGAGTACATGGAGCTTGGGTAGAGCCAAATCTATAGGTTGGGGATCACCTGCATGGTATAGGAGTAGTTGATTCCTGCGGGGCAGATTATTACAGGAGGGTAGCTGGAGAGGCAGCCAGTGTGAAAACCTGGTGTTTCCTCTGCCTCTCAGTTGATTTTCCCTCCCAAATTCTTCCAATTCAGAGATCACAATCATTTTGAATCCCTGCCTCATTTTTACTCCAAGCATCGATTTTTCTCCCTGCTGCTTACCTTGGACTTAATCCTGTACTCTCCTTTTCATTCTCCTTGAATTAAGGTAGTGATCTTCAAGCCACTGGTTTGCCTGAATCTAAAAGAATTTGGAAAACTGAGAACTGTCCTAAAATTTTTGTATGACTCTTGGCAGTGTCATACAGCAAATAGGTGGCAGAGCTTGGATCGGAACCATTGCAATGTGGGTCTAGGGACTCTGTCCTTAAACTGGATGATAACAAGCGATAGTGGAAACTTTAAATTACTGCTGTAAGTCTTTGTTACCCCTAACTCTTATTTCAGTCTTTTTCCTCCAGATAACATTACTGTAAATGTTCACTAGAAAGTCTTTCATCATTCAGTATGTCTACAGTGAAAATTAAGAAAAGTAATATTTCTGTAAATGGAAATTTTATTTTTAATGTCAGTTATCACAATGAATAAGAGCAATATAAATGTTGTAAATTTTCATAATTTATTAAACAGAAAGATTTTTGTTAGAAGTGCATCTTTCAGTGAAATAGATGGGACTGTACATTTTTTTCCTCCCAGAATAGTTCATGTATCCATGAATGAATAGTGCTTATTGTAAGAAAGAGATAAGGTACACTGTCAGTTCTATACCTGTTTTCCATTTTTATAGACGTAACTGCTGAAACACCTGTCCATGAAAAGGTGGGATTAGGAGCTTTGTGATAACATCTTCATTCAGTTCTTACAAATCATTTCAAATTGTATTCCAAATATTACCCAGTGCTTGATTGGCTTTGATAAAACAAGGAAATGGAAATCATATCGCCCTCTCTGTTATCTTGTTTATTCCAGTATACACAGAAAAGATTGAAAAAATACTGTATTAGTTACTAATTCAAATTGTGTCTACAATTTTTGTGTGTGGTACTAGGGATGGAACCCAGGGACCTTCTACTCTCTGGGCTACACCCCCAAACCTACTTTTATATTTTATTTGGAAACAGTCTTCCTAAGTTGCTGAGAGCCTTACTAAGTTGCTGAGGCTGGCTTTGAACCTGCCATCCTCCTATCTCAGCCTCCCAAGTCCTGGGATTACAGGGGTGTGCCACCACGCCCAGCCACAATTTTTTAACAAGATACGTTTGTCTTATTGCTACAGATTTAGCTATTTTGACAAAAATTTCCACCAGTTAGCCTAAGTAGCAAAGCCAGTGCTCATGGTCACATCAAGTTGACAAATCTAAATTTTCAGTCGAATAATTTGAACTCATATTTCAATTCAAATTAATGTATTAATATGAATTTTGAGAAAAGTTACAAAAACACTTCAGTAAGCTATGGAATGTATCATGTGATAAATTACTGAAAGGTTCCAGAATGAAATGTGGTGCAAATAATATAATTCAGTTTATAACAGAAATACTCTTCATTATTATGTAATTATAAGTGACATGCTATAATGTATAACTTAAATAAGTTATTTATGAAGTGATGGTATGTTAAAAATCATGGTATACCATTAATAAATATGGTTCCATGTGTGGAGCACAATCTAGTATTGAACTTCAGGAACAAAACAGGTGACAGTCTTATATATAAGGACTTATTAATTTTGATAGATCTCATGATCAAACTGTTTTTAATTAGTGAAAGAGGAAGTCATATACTGCTAAAAATGGGGATTTGGATTATCATTTATATTTGTTATTTTTATTAATAGGCTGTAGAAAGTATTCAAAATTCTACAAGATGAAAATGATTCATGATAACTGATATATTTTATATTGAGTACATGGGTTATAACTACTTTATCAAATGATAAACAGTTTGTGAGAGGAATCATGTGAAATTTCTACCCGCAGGTTTTTATCTAGTATATTTTACAAATTTTGTAGGTCCAGGAAAATACTCAATCTAAAACTTAAAAAGTAGGCAACACTTATCTGTGCTTAAGGGCTTTTTTTCTCAGGTGATGACACCTTCCACAGATGAATGAGTATTGAGAATAGTTGAAAAAAATTGCTTACCTTTGAATATGTCAAAGGTGAGGGAGGCCATTTTTATTATTGAACACTTTTGCTTTGATCCCACAAGATGCTTTCTGAAGAGTGATATGTTATTAAAATGGACAGTAATGCAAGAGATAAATTCATTACCATTGCCCCATTTTACATTTTTTCAGAACTCAGGACATTCTAACATAGGCCTAAATATCAGGTTCTAGTTGCACTGTACTTGGCTCCGTATAGTCAGAAAAAGAAGAGCCTTTATTAATCAATAAGTGAGACTTTCCAAAAGCAATTGAAATCATGAGTTATTTTGGCACCCAGGTGTATTTCACATCCTGGGACAGTGCATCATGTGAGATAAACCAGGATATACCCTTATTTTGTAAGAGGGGAAGGGTATAATTTTCAAAAGAGAAATGAGAATGGATAATCAGCATATGCATGCAGGCTTGTGCTCAGATAGATCGATTTTAGAGTAAATATGGTATTGTCTGACCTGGAAATTGAGTCCCCATGTCTGCATATCTCTTGGAAGAACTTTTGCCTACCCTCAGTATAGGTGTGTTATAGTCCACTGAGTTAAGCCTTCTCTCAGTGTAGTAAGACAAAAATGTCCTATTCTCTTCACTCAGCTCTAAGCTATCCCTTGCCCACTAACTTTCTGTGATTTTCAGTGTGGCATGTGGGTGGGGACATATGTGTGGCAGTTTCCCAAACTTAATCCCATTCCTTCTAGATTCTTTCATCTAGAATTCCTTGTCTTAGAGGGTTGTGGCTCCATGGTGAGGTTCGTTTGGCACAATCTTCAGCTACTGTTACTGCTGGACATGTCATGTCTTCCAGGCTGACAACTGTTGATTTCATTAAACTTCTGCACTTTTGTCAGTTTTATGTGTAAAACTAAAAATCATTTTCATCTTATGAATGTTTAATATTTTCTATATTCTATTAGCAAGAAATAAAATTAGAAGCTTTCCACAAGTCTGAGCCTTAAGGATTAAAGCTCTTTACAGTGTAGTCTGCCCATCTGACCTTTTATGGACTTATCTCCAGCTATTTTGCTTCAAGTTCTACACATTCTTTGAATATTCAGTTCTCTTATACTCATTCGTTCAGTGGTATGGTCCCTGACATACCACATACCACATACCACAGCAGCAGCAGCAACAGCATCTTCTGGAGACTGCAATGGGTCCCCATCCCGAGCCCACTGAAGCAGAAACTCTAGGGGAGGTGGCCCAGCACTCTGTTTTAACAGACCCCCCCAGGTGATTCTGATACATGTAATGTTTGAGAACCACTGCCTGCATTGCTCTCCTCCTTTCCTCATGCTGACTTCCTAGTTATTTACAAGACTGTTCCTTCCCGGCAGAGCTGCCCTCTCTTCCTTGTACCATGGTACTTTATCAAGTCTCTTTTACAGCATTTACATTATCTGCATCTGTCTATCTTTGATGGTGGAGGCCACAGCATCAATTACTTTTTCATCTGCATATAGCACCTACCTCAGTGGTAAATTAATGAGTGCTGGTGAAGAAATGAATGTATGCATGAATGAAGGAAAAGAGCATTTTAGGAGGAATGGTGATCGATAAGGTCAGCTGCTATGGAGAGATCATGGAGAATAATGAAGGAAAAAAACTATTGGATTTCACAGTAAGGCAGGTGTTAGTGACCTTTGAAATGCTTGTTTCAGCAGAGTGATGGGCAAGAAGCCCAGATTGCTGGTAGTTAGAGACTTCCAACATGATGAAGACTTGCAAGTTTCTTACTGTTTATCTGAACATGTGGTGGAAACAGAATTTTACTGAGTGATGATGATAAGTGACCTTAGACCCTATTACCTAACCCCATTAAGTCTGTGATCTTGAATGGGTCATAATTGTAATGTTGTATGTTTTTTAATTTATTTTTTTTCAAAGTATTATTTTATTAGAGTTTATGTTGGATCTTCATAGGTAAAAATAATCAGATTTGAACATGTGTTTGAATGTTGAATCACAATTCTAAGTCTGGATTCTTTTTTTTTTTAGTTCAAAATTTTATTTTATTTTTTTTATTTTTTTTTAACTTTTTATTTTAAAGATTAAATGAGATAATTGTGAGCCCCTACAATGATATAGTTCATGCTTAAATTGTCATTTCCTTTAGTCCCACCACCACCATTATTTTTATTAATGCTGCTGAAAACATCATTCTTTGTAAATTTTTCAAAATACACGAAATTGTTTAGGATACTCCTCATTCCAGTCACTGCAGAAATGATGAATTACATTTGGCATGGAACTAACATACCTTTAGTTGAACCACTGACAGCAACATTGAAATTATATGCTATCCAGCTGGAGAGGTACTCCAAATGGTAGTTGTATTAGTCATAGTTTTTTAGTTTCAAGTTACAAAATGCTACTTTGGGTGGGGGGGTGATTGATTATGTTTTTTATGTTGGATATGTAACTGAAAATTGCAGGGATAGTACCAACCTAAGGCACTGCCAAATCTTGTGGATGAAACAATATTACCAATACATGATCTTTTTCAGATCATTTTCAGCCCAACTCATGATTCGTGTTCTCAAGCATATTTGCTAGCTAAAATTTCAGAGAAAAGAGAATTCCCTGGATTCAGTCTTACTTCCTAGACTTTGGTCACTTGCCCATTTTCGAACCAGTTATTGTGGTCAGGAGTCTAGGATATGCTGGTTTTCCAGGCCTGGCCAAAGAATATTCAGTTCTTTGAAATACTGATACTAAGTGTAGGGGAGGAGTCGTTCCCTAAAGGGAAGTCCAGTTTCTATTCCCAGAATGAAGGGTAGCAGACACAAAACAGACAGAGCATCTTACATCATCTTACTGTACAGAAAAGTGCTTTTCAAACTGTTTCCAGGGTCCAGCCTAAGGATGAAGAGAAGAAAAGAGTAATGTAAGTTGCTCTCAAGTTGAAAAGAGTAACAAATAATTGGAAATTCTCTAATTCATGTTCACTCCAGCTTCACTGAGAGAATCTTCACCTTTATATATTTTGTGTAACCATCTTCTGGTTGAAGATGGTCTAACTCATATTCCTGACCCTACAAGATTCAGACTTGAATCCTCCGAAGTCATATGAAGATCATGAAATTAGGCTGAAGTCCTGTTCTCAGCTGTAGACATTATGACACTTTAAAGTCATTGCTCAATCTGGGTGTGGTGGCACATGCTAGTAATCCCAGTACTTGGGAGGCTAAGACAAGAAGGTCGCAGGTTCAAGGACAGCCTCGGCAAAGTAGCAAGACTCAGCAACCTAGGGAGACGCTGTTTCAAAACAAAAATTCAAAGGACTGGGGCTATAGCTCGGAGGTAGAATGCCCGTGGGTTCAATCCCTAGTATGCACCTCAAAAATAGTCATTGCTTACACTTTGTTCCTCCAAGGATACTTCCCCCAAAGTTGTCACAACTTGGTGATTCAGTATGATCCTGAAAATATAAAGCAGAACATTTTGATACATACAAGACACTTGAACACATCATAATATTCAATAATATCGTCATGCTGAAATTTACATTTGCAAGCTAAGCAGTTTATACCCTCATCTATGGCTTATCTCCTAAATAATTGCTGACCAAACTAGAGTTGTTTTTTTTTTCCCCAGTGCTGGGGATTGAACCCAGAGATGCTCTACTACTGAGCTACATCCTCAACCCTTTGTATTTTTTATTTGGAAACAGTCTCACTAAGTTGCCCAGGAAGACCTTGAATTTGGCAATGCTCATGCCTCAGCCTCCTGAGTCACTGAGACTACAAGGCATGTGCCACTGTGACTGGCAAGCTCTTTTCATTATCTACTGTTAGGGCTTTTTCATTACTACTCTACTTGAGATTGAACCCAGGGACATTCTACCTCCGAGTTACACCCCCAGCCCTATTTTATTTTATTTTGAAACAGGGTCTTGCTAGGTTGATGAGAGTCTCACTACTTGCTGAGGTTGTCCTCAAACCTGCAATCCTCCTGTCTCAGCCTCCCAAGTACTGGGATTACAGGCATGTACCACCACACCTGGCTCTCTTTACATTCTTTAAATATCTAGCCCATGTTTTCATCCTCTGTATTAGGGCCTAAAGCTGGCCAGGGGCCTGTTTGTGTAAATACAGTTTTATTAGAACACAAACACACCTATTAGTTTAAGCCTAATCTATGTAACAGCAGAGATGAGTAGTTGAAAAAGAGAATGTATGGTCCAAAAAGAGAATGTATGGTCCACAAACCTAAAATGGTTACTAAATATTGGGCCCTTATAGAATAAGTTGTTGATCACTGCTATATACTTATGTGTTTCATCATAGTATTCCTACTTCTTGTCATACTTATGAAGAAGACTTAAGGTAAAAACCATATAATCTAATTCTCTGGTGTTCCAAAAAGTGTTTTGAGGGAAATATTTTTGCCTTACCTATTTTCAGCTGTGTTCTTACAATTGTTTGAACAAATTCTCTTCTTTTTCTATAACCCCAGCAGTTTGGCTCTCTTCCTCTTTTAAAGCCACCAGCCTTTTTTAATGAGTTGGAGGCAGAGGGGTTTCAGTTGTCCCTCCAACACCTGAACACATTTGTTCATACTCCTGCATACACTTACTGCAGAGATACAAAGTGCCAAATACCTGCATAAAAGTCAGGATTTGGTGTTATTTCTCTTTTCTGAGATCCTCCCAATTTCATATTTGCTGTGGTCATAGCAGTATATTTTATAAATAAGTGGTTGATGGGGTGTTGAGGGTTGTGAAGGGAAGGAAAGGAGGAGCAAATTTCCCTAATCTGTTACTGGATTCTGTAAGCAGATCAGCCACTCATCAGAAGGCTGTGTAGTTAAGCTGTACTTGAAGAAGAACAAGTATAATAATACCCCTTTCCTGCTGTTTTTGTAGCCTAAATACCCTGTGGAGTGAGAGAAGACTTCAATCTCTAGGCCTGTGAATCCCTTATCTTTCCCAAACGTTAAATTAATTTTTAAAGCTATTTATTCAAAGTTGACTTAACCACTAGAATAGGAAAGATCAGACAAATCAGCTGCAAGAAATGAAGTATGAGGAAACCCGAACTCTTTGACAAAGTATTCCTGGGAGTAAATGTGTTGAATGAAGCCAGCGGGTAAATGATAAGGGCCTTTACTCTGTGGATGTAAGAAAGCAATTTATCAAGAGTACATGAACTCTCTAGTGACCATAAGTCAGGAGGAAACGAGAGAGGAGGAGGAGACCTGCAAAAATACATTAGAAATACTAAAAAAACCTGTGTGCATACATTTTTTAATTCCTCCATCATTATGTAGAAATACTGGTTTGTTAAAAGAGGAGTTGCTTAAATTGCACATGTACTATAGCTCATACTGTTATGGGATGAGGAGAAGCACTTGAAAGAAGCCACACAGTAGCTTAGAATTTGTCAGAACCTTTGGTACTCTCAGGTGTAGTTAGGATTTGAGCCAGGATGTTGGCCAGTATTCATTTGCTTTAAAGAGTTAGATGACCATCTTTCAGATGTACACTTTCATCTCTCTTAATCTCTGAGAGGCATCTGTGTATAATTCTGACAGGTAATGGTAATGCATTTTGTGTTCTCTTGAGGAGTTCTAGTGCCCCTCACTCATCTCATTAGTCTCAGCAGAATCTCCTTGAGTCCCATAGCCGAGACTGTAACTTTAGTCATTCACACTGGAGAAACTGAGGCAAAGTGAATGATATCAGCAGCATCAGGGTTTCCAGTAACTCAGGTATAGATGAGAACTAGAATTTATGACCTTAAGTCTATAAGTGCCACTGGAGAGATGTCACTTCTTAAGAGGAGAGCCCAATTGTTGAAATATTTGTTTCAGCAAAAGTATTTACTCTAAGAATGGTCATCCTCAGTTTTCTCCACTGAGATAATACAGTTAGCTGAAATAAACAGGAATTCTCAAATCCTGATTTTAGTTATTTGTTTCCATGTTCATCTGACAGCCTTTTCAGAGCTGTTGACAAAGTAACTAAATCATGACTTGAATTTCTCCTCTTTTTCCTCTAAATAACTTTCAGAGAGCATATCAATGAAGACAAAACTATCTAACAGAGCCGGGCGTGGTGGCGCACACTTGTAATCCTAGTACTTTGGGAGGCAGAGACTGGAGGATCTGGGTTCGCGGCCAGCCTCAGCTCGCTCTCTCTCTCTCTGTCTCCCTCTCTCTCTCCCTCTCTCTCCCTCCCTCCCTCCCTCCCTGTCTCTCCCTCTCTCTCTCTCTCTCTCTCTCTCTCTACTTAGTGAGGTTCTCCGCAACTTCGTGAGATCCGGTTTCAAAATAAGGAGTAGTAGGGTCACACAAGGGACTCCGGTTGATAATGGAGAACCCTCAGCGGAACAAGGGAAGTGGTACAAGGGAAGGGGGAGGGCAAGAAAGAAGTGAATTAATGGAATTACTATCATAAACAATATGTACATGTGAAAATATACCAGCGTCATTCTTGGTGCTTCATACAGGTGGGGGGAGGCAGGGGAGGACACTAAGGGCTGTGTGCATGTATGTTAACAACAAATAGATACTCATTGTGGTGTAAGACTCCAATGCACCAATAAAAGCATGTTAAAAAAAAGTATAAAAAATAGGGCCGGGGGTGTAGCGCGGAGGTAGAACGCCCCTGGGTTCAATCCCCGGTACCGCAAAAAAAAAAAAAAAAAAAAAAAAAAAACAACTATCTAACAGGTGAGCAAGAGAGAAATCAGGGGAACTAAGTTTTCAGATAATCCCCCTTAGCTACGTTGAGTTAAATTTCTAGCCCTCCACACAGATGTCTGCTTTCTTTATTCCCTTATTCCTAACTAGCCTTTTACCCCCGTAGTCTAAAGAACACACTTGTTCTCTTAAGCCACCTCTGTGTTGTTGTAACAGGTGAATTTTATTTGAAAAAGTGGTATTAGTTGAACCTTATCTTCTTGCAGCATGAATTAGGAATTGTTTTTGTGTTTTGTAGGAGGAATAGGAGACACTGGTAACTGGAGTTGAGTTGCAATCCAATTAGCAAATTAATTAGTCAGGTTTTTAGAGCCAGCCAGTCATTTAAAAACATCTTTAGTGACTCTCTGAAAGTTGAATGTGTTTTGTATTTGCTGCTGCCTGCAACTTAAAAACACCAAATCCAAAAAAGAAAAAGTGGGCACAGCAAGGAAGAGAGGGGATCTTGCTTAAACATCTGTGTAACTTGTGATCTGTCTTTAGAAATGGAACCCTGATGATGTCCCGTAATGTTTCTAATTTCTCTGTCCTTTATATCTCTTTACCTGCCCCCTCCCCACATCCCTGGAACATTGGTGGGACGACCACAGCCTTGGATAAGCTCAGCACGCAGCACCTGTACCACCCCACCCAAGTGGAGATTGTGCAGTCCAACGTGGTATTTGACATCAGCAGCCTGATGCTCTATGGGACACAGGCAGTGCCTGTGCGGCTAAAGATCCTGCTGGACCGGCTCTTCAGTGTCCTAAAGCAAGAGGAAGTGCTGCACATACTGCATGGCCTGGGCTGGACTCTGAGGGACTACGTCCGAGGATACATCCTTCAGGTAGGGGAAGACTCAAGTGCCTGTGTCTAGGCCAGCTCTTGGAGGGCTGAGTGAGAACTCTGGGCACACTTAGTCTCCTTCCTCTCCCTCACAGACCCAGGCAGGCACAACCTCTCTGGACAGCTAACTAGTAAGGGAATTAGAAAGAAGTAGTGCTATCCCAGCAGGCCACTATCAGGCCTCATTAGTATATGTTAGAAGTGAAAAAATGGCCTGTTGACTAGTGTTATTTTGTTCATACCTCTTAAATTCAATTCTTTCTTCCTTACAATGTGGGCTTTCTTGTTTCCCCAGTAAGTTTTACAGTACCCTATTAACTGGGTGGTTTCTTTGAGGTGGATGGTGAGTATGGGAGAATCTGAGATTACACTCCATCTGGGTTTAAGGCTCTTCTCATACTCTGTTAGCAAGCACAGTGTTTCTCTTGGTTATCTGTGTATTCTCAGTATGTATTGTTTCTTCATCCAAATCAAAGGAAGAACTGTCACCTATATAAAGCCCTGCTTGTGTAACTAGTCAGCCCTCAACATTGCAGCCATCAGAGTCTCACATTCTGAACCATGCAGACATGGTTCCAGATTTGGCTTTCATAGTCCCTATTCTTCCATCTTGGAGCTCCTCCTTTGTACGAGTGAGACTTCTGATCTGGTAAGGGTCTTCATTCATATTTGGGAGGCCCACAGCCCCCTCTCATACCCAGACCATCCACATCTTTCTTCATCATTTTGTTTTTTTCAGTATGTCATAGGCTGTTTTGCAAATGTTTTATTCAGTCTGTCTTCCTATAACCCTTGAGGGGTAAATATTGAGCACAGCATGTTGGGATACCTCTGGATCTACAAGTCCTATACTGAATGATGAAGAAGTACCACCTCCTGTGGAAGGAGATTGGAGATTTCAATTTGAGAAGATAGAATCTGAAGAGGCTTTTGAAATTTCCTATGGGGATAATAGCAGGAGAATTAATACACACACACACACACACACACACACACACACACACACACACGTACGTACATTTTTGGCTGTGCCAGCCTTGTATAGTGCCAGAGATTCCCCATGTTTATGACTTGAAACACCCTGTGTTATATGCAAGTTCCTGGATGCCAGTTTGGTATGTGATAAGTGGGGAGCCTCAAGTCTCCCCTTCTTTAACCTGGCATTAGAACACACAAATTCCTGTCATTCTCCTGTGTGGTACCTCCAGGTGTAAGTTAGGACAGGAGAGTAGTAGAGGAATGATGAATAGAAGTAGAGAAAGAAAGAGGAAGTGAAATAACCTCTCTGCTGTCAGTATAGAATGAAGCCAGGCATGGTGGTGCACGCCTGTAATCCCAGTACTTGGGAAGCTGAGACAGGAGGATCACAGGTTCAAAGACAGCCTCAGCAACATAGCAAGACTCTCAGAAATCTAGTGAGACCCTGTTTCAAAACAAAAAAATAAAATAAATAAAATAAAAAGGCTGGGGATGTAACTCTGAGGTAGAATGCTCCTCCCCAGTACCACAATAAATAAATAAATAAATAAATAATAATAAATAAATAATAAATAAATAATAAATAAATAAAATCCTGATTATGAGACTATAATGTACCAATAAAAGTATAAAAATAAATAAAACACAAAAAAGTAGAATAGAATTATAGTTTAGTGAGAACCTCCATTTGGAAGGCACAGAAAATTTAGCCCTCAGAAGATGAAATGATGGTGATAATAAATATATATTACATTTTCAGTTTAAAGAACACTTTCATAGCATTATCTCATTTTCCTCAGGATCAGGTCATTTCAGGTAGGGAAGTGGGCAGATAAGCCCTGGTGAGGGGAAATGAAAGAGCACAAGGTCCAGGAGGAAGGGACCAGGAAAATATTCCACAATCTCTGCTTATCTTGGCACTGAGACCCATACAGTACCATATTCTTCTGCAGTCATTTCCACACCATGTTTGTTAATATCTGTTTTGGATTGATTCTACTCTGCATGAAGGAAGAAGCCTCTTACAGATATTTGAATGCAGTTAGTCTTTTCTTCGAAACCTGCAAGTATTTTGCTCCAATCAGGTACCATCTTTACTGTCTCCATTATGATGCTTGCTTCTGTCATCAATGCTGTATTTCAGTTTCATTTGTATTTTTTGCTTAAGATGACAGGAGCATATGCATTGTGTCTTTCTGTCCAAACAAATAGATGTGTGCATGGCAATGCTGATTTGCCATCATAAGAACCCTGTAGCAGCTCACTATAGCATTTTGACAGCATTACATATAAAATCTGCTGGCTTTTCTGTGAGAAGAAAAGCTCTGGTTCTGCCTTGACCAGAGGTTTTTATTTTACCATAAATAATTATTTAGGTTTTAATTTTTTCTCAGCATGTCTCTAAGCCATTTATGGAACATTTACTTCTTTAAAACATACCCTGTCTTTCTTTTTTGTATGAATACCCAGAATTTAAAGATACAAAATTGCAAGCAAAGCCTGACATGATGGCACACACCTGTAATCCCAGCACTTGGAAGGCTGAAACAGGAGGATTGTAGGTTCAATTGAGGCCAGTCTCAGCAACTTAGTGAGACCCTCAACAACTTAGCGAGATCCTGTTAGAAAAATAAAGAAAAAAAAGAACTGGGGATGTAGTTTGGAGGTAGAATGCCCCTGGGTTCAATCCCTATTTCCCTCCCCCAAAAAATTGCAAGCGAAATTAAGTATGAAAGCAGAATTCAGTATAAAACCCACAAACTAACATGTATGAAGTCTTTTATCTGGGGGTAAAATATTCTATATGAAGAACATTGTCTGTGATACTTAAATTATAATTCATATGTTTTTACAAATCTTTAATAGAATGTTTCTTCATCGAGATTCTAGAATCGGCATTCTCAGAAAATCATAGATTTTTTTTACATTAGAAGAATTCCAGATTTAGTTTCTACCTTGTTTTATTGATAGAATTGATGGAATATAGATTTCATTTAAATGATGCTTTTTATCACTCAGCATTTATAATATACTTGTTCTTTGTGAAAATAGTTCTTTGGGTAGAAAAAACAAAAGGTTGCAGGACACAAAACCATTTTCAATTATTTAGTGAGAAAATAAGAAAATACCCATTTTATAAAAGAAAAAAGAGCTAGACTATAAAAAATACCTTTCTTCTAAAACCCTTTCTTCTAAAAACTCTTCTAAAACTATATTATTTGATTATTGGCCAATATTTTAAAAATTATACACACTAATGATAAGGTAGGCACACATGACTTTGAATATAATTATACATAGCATTTTTGAACAGGTAGACTATAAAATGTGCATCTGAAGGCCATGGAACCCTCTAATGCACTATTAGTGTACAAGCCATTTTATCTGGCTAAAACTCAATTGTCTTGTAGCCCTCAAGGCATCAATTTTAGCATTATTGCTCTCAACAACAGTATATTGAATATTATGTCAGTTAAAGGAGAATAATTATCCAGGCAAGTTGGGGTGGCTGTTAGTCTTACCACATATTGACTTGGTTAGCAGTTGGCTATAGATCGTGTTACTGGGCAAATGAAGATGTACGGTAAGTTGAACTGGTCAAGCCAGGATATTAATTTAACTCTCTCTGGGTCCAAACCTGCATCCCTTATATACACACAGCTTCTCTTGCCTTCACAAATAGTTGTGAATGTGGAACAATAAGAGGTGTGTAATCTGATTTTGAATTTTGGGATGTGGGTGGAAAGGGAGCAGGCCATTCACAACTATTACTTGAAAGCTATCATCTGTGTTTGAAGAGGTTCTTGAGAGAGAAAGAAAGACAACAGCGATGCCACAAATTCATCTAAAAGACTGGAGTATCTGCTAAGGATATTGTACTTTTTCTGTAAAAACTGCCTTTCACCTACATGATTATCTGTGTATAAAATGGACTAATTATTTAGGAATCTAGGTAATATCTTAAAGCTAGAAATCCAGTATTCAGTACATTTATTCAAGTATTCATTCAGAAAGTATAGAAGTAAGGTGAATTTTAGAAAATTTCCCAGAAAACAATGAAAATGGGAATATATAATTAGATGCTAAAATCTAGATATAAGGGAGCATATATGATGTTATTCTGCTACTAATGAATAATTTTTATATCATGTCTGTCTCTCATGGTACATTTAAAAAGCTATATCCTGCTCTTTTGTCCTTTTCCCATTTCCCTTCTGTCTTTAACTAGGAAATAAGAATCTAGGTGATTATCATTGTTGATGTTAGTGATTTAAAAATCAAAATTTCACACAGTCTACTTTCAGTTAGAACATGTACTAACTGGGCTCATACACCACCCTGTCTATGGAAATTTCCCTATTTGCAAGTGGGTCTGCCAGAATTCAGCGAACCAGTTTTAGATTTGAGAAGTTCAGTTTTAGATTTGAGAGGAAATACACACTGTACTCATCTCTAATAGCTTTAGGATACACAGGGTAGCTTGATAAAGGCTCTGAGAAGTTTTGGAGGTAGTGGCCTATAAGAGTTGGTAAGTAGCTTTCTCCAGCCTTTCTTAGTTCATAATCTTTTCCTGTAAGCTCATCAGAAGTATTCAGTTCCTGAACACACTCAGCTCTTTCTCAACGTCAGGGTATTCATAAGGTTTCTTCTGCCTGGAATTCCCTACTCCTCTGTCAGTATGGGTAATTCCATGTGGTTTAATTATTAGCCAGCCCCACTTCCTCACAGAGGACCATCTGAACCCATGGAAGTCCTTTCTTGTGTGACTCTCTCTCAGGACTGTTTCCTTCAAGCTCCTGCCATAATTTAAAAATCAGTCAATTAAGTCAGTTGTTAAAATGTTCCTGGCTTCTTCACTAGGGAATACCACAAATGCAGAGCATTCAATACATAATTGGTTAAATAAATGGGTAAAGAAGCTGCTTAACTTGGTATAGGTTGATGTTTCACCATGGTATTCGTGGAATACCCAACACCTTCAAGTAGTCTAAGGGCCCGTGGACGTTCTCCAGGCTTCTCAGGGACTGATGGTGGTAGCTGCAGCAGGGCTGTTGAGGGCAGTTAAAAAGCAAGGCCCCCAGACCTCCTAGCTAGCGGTCTGCATAGAATAAGTGTTTTGTGGTATCCATGTGGTAGAAAACATCAATATTAAGCAAATACTTATATTTAAACATCCCTTTGTGGAACAAGTTCTCATAAGTTTGCTCTTGAATCCCCTTATGCCATCCTTTTATAGTTTTTGCCAGTGAATTAACATTTGGTTCAACTGAGGCTCAGAGAGTTGAAGTGGCTTTCCCATGATCACAGAAACTGCTCAGTAACACAGTTGATTAACTATAAGTTTCCTGAAGATAAGAACATATATCTCTGTTCACCACTGCAGTCGACCTTCCAGCACCCAGTCTGGCATACAATAGAGAATATATAATATTAAATAAAGGGATTTTTGTTTTTTGTTTCTTGGTATGGGGGATTGAACCCAGAGGCATTCTACCTCCAAACTATACCCCCAGCCTGATTTTTTATTTTCATATTTGGAAACAGAGTCTCACTAGGTTGCTGAGAACCTCGCTAAGTTGCCGAGGCTGGCTTTGAACCTGTGATCCTCCTGTCTCAGCTCCCCAAGTCATGGGATTACAAGTGTGCGCCACCACACCCAGGTCTAAAGGGAATTTTGAAATGACTTGAATTCAGGTCTCTGACTTTAAAGGCAGCGTTTGGATGTTTGGTTTTTGTTTTTCAAGACTACCAAGCTGTCTACAGGGTGTCATCTATGAGAGTCATGTAGATTCAGATGGCAGGGTTTGAGGAAGAGAGAAGGCCTAAGAGTCCGGAAATGATAACTAACTTAAGATCTCTTGTATTCAGTCACTGTTCATGCATATCTGACCTTAGGTGAATTAGGTTACCATGCTCCTTCTCTTGACTATTCTTCATATTCTGTTCGTTTCAGGTTGTCTTTGCCCTTATTGCCTCTCATTTCCATGACTAAAACTGGTTCCCCAGATCTGCTATTTAATGTTTCATTGTAAATTCTGGTTTTTGACTCACCACTCTAGAAATACCTGTCCTTTGCAGATGAATGTAAAAACAAAGATTTTGTACCTAACTAATTAGATTTCAATTATGCTATCTGCAAAGGGTAGAAGAGAGATGAAGTAGCTCTTTCAGGCTATAAAATCATATCAACATTTTTGGTAAAAGAGCACTGGATATTGAGTCAGAAGATTAGGTTAGGGCTAAGTGTGTATCTCAGTGCTATAGCATATGCTTAGCATGCATGAGACCATGGGTTCAATCCAGCACCAAAAAGAAAAAGGAGAAAGAAAATATTGGGTTAAAGTACCAATTCTGACACTGGTTATTGATGTACAGACACCTTTAACATTCTCAGCCATTTTTTTATCTTTAAAATTGAGATGACTTCTTATTACCTCTCTTGCCTTTGAGTGCCAAAAAGGCGAAATACTGTTTATGAAAAGTATGTTGTAAACTCCTACTCAATAAACCAGTATTTTTCAGTGAATATTTTTGTACAAAATTAACTTACTAATTATAGCAGGGAAATATCAAAAGCCAACATGTTTCTCTATAGAGGTCAAATGCTTAGGAAATGATAGTGAATACATTTTAGGCTTTAGTGGTTAATATCAATAAAAAAATGTGTGTTGTTTTAGAATGTAAACCCTGAAATACTAGTAGCCTAACACAATAGCAGTTTGTTTCTCTCAACAAGATTAGCCCACATTCCTGGTTGGTGAAAGTTTTCCTTCCATAGGTAATGTGAGGAAAGATTTAGGGCCATTGCCGTTGTATGGCTCTGCCATTCTCTGGTGTCTTAGGTTCTTCATCGAGGTAGCAGCCTTAGAGTGAAGGTTCTGTGTGGGACTTTTCATGGACCAGATGAGGAAGTGGAGTGGGACCCTTCTTCCCACATGTCACTTATCAAAACTTATATCTTAATGGTGCATGTAATCGAGGGAACCAGAACATGTAGATTGGGCAGCCGTTCCCAGCTGCACTTTTGCACAGTGGAAGATGAGCAGGGGTCTGTGCTTACTCACATATTTTGACATAGCCATAATTATACCTTTTTGTTGTAAAGTTCAGACAAGAGAATTTAATGCAGCAGAGTCATGTGGGAAGGCAGGTTCATGAGTTTGAGTCCTGGCTCCAGTTCGTGCCAGATGTGTGAAATTAGGCCCATGTCTTTATTTACCTCGGTACCCTCCCCTGTAAAACAGGGATAATAATAGGACCTCATAGCGTCTTTGTGAAAATAAGATGATACACATAATGTGTTTAGTAGTGCTACTTGCTAAGTATCCAGCCAGTATTAGCTGTTAATATGATGATGAAAAAGATGATGTCAACAATTACATACTACTGCCAACCTAGTCATTTTAGAACTTTGTTTATAAAATAGCCTTAAATCCTGGATTTCTGTATTTTACTGTGCTTCTTAGAGCAGAATGCCTTTCTACCCAGTCAGGCAAAAGGGTAGCTACAATTCAATTATGAATAAATTACACATTCTTACATGTACACACAAAGATTTATACATGTTTGTATATAGGTACAAAGTTGAATATATATGAGAGGCAGGAGAGTATAGTGATAGAGACATTGGGCTTTGGACTTGGACAAATTTAGGTCTGAATCTTGGTTTCACCTTTTGATAGTTCTGTTACCTAAGAGAGGAGATAACATAGTCAAACAATGTTTCTTCACCTATAAAGGTTATATGAAATGATTATGTATAAAGAATTTAGTGCAGCAACTAGCCAATAGAACTCTTTATTAATGGTTGTGTGTACATCTGATCTGTATATTTTTAATGACTTATTCTATATGTGACACTATTTTACCACCTTTTTAGTTCTTGATTTCAACAACTCTTCTGGTAACTTTCTAACCCCCTAGCACAGAATGAATTAGCATTTAATGAATTCATTAAAATGACTAGAGCATCTAGGCTTTCTATTGCATAAAATAAAATGTATTCAAAATAGGTAAGGAGTAGGTGTGTAGTTCAGTGGTAGAGCACTTGCCCAGCATGCTCAAGGCTCTGTGCTTTATCCCCAGCACTGAGGAAGGAAGGAAGGAAGGAAGGAAGGAAGGAAGGAAGGAAGGAAGGAAGGAAAAGTAGGAAAGGAAATGAAAGGAAAGGAAGGAAGGAAGGAAGGGAAGGAAGGAAAGGAAGGAAAAGGAAGGAAGGAAGATAAGTAGCTTTTTAGATAGATATTATCTTACCACAGGTTTTTTTTTGGAAATTTCTAAAGCAGAAAGAAGAAAGGACCTAGGTATATTCATTTAGGTAACTCTTTAATTGATTAATTACTGTGTGCTTAGTATCCCCAGGAAGGTCTCTTAGAAAGCCCACACTCTAATAAGCGAGGCAGCTGTAAATAAATGATGAAAACTGTAAGAATGTATAGATCACCCAGAGGATTATTTGACTGCCAAATGCAATTATTGGAATTATTACCATGATATAAGAAGGGTGTCCTTGTAAATGTCACCAATTTGTGAATCTTTTTCAGGAGAGAAGGATCACTTATGTATGAATGTTCAAGATCCTTCTGTCTTTGGCAGGGATATACAAAAGATAGATGGTTTAGGGTAGTATATTGCATTATGGTGTCTGTTTTCCAGACTGCTTGGACCACTCTACAAACATTATCCTGGCAATCCTCCTAACCTCCCTATTAGAGAGATAGTTTCAGAGACTATTATCCCTAGTTTTAAAGTTACCATGGCTGAAGGCCTCAGGCAGACTCAAAGCTGGAAGTGGAATACAGGGATTTTGAATCCCTTGCCAAAGCTCTAACTATCCGAACAGCAATGAAAATAAACACCTTAGATCCAAGGACGTAGCTTTATGTTTTGTGCTCAGAGTTAAAATGAAAATATTCCTCCCTTTACCCTTGCAAAGTAGAAATAGATAGCTCACCAGATTCCAGGATGGAATGTAGCGACTGCTAGAGTAGGATTTGTGTGTATAGGACATGAAGAAGGGGCTTTCGCATTCCCTAGAGAAGCAGAAATGAGTTCATCTCTTGCTGGCCAGTCACCATTTGATAGGAACCAGTTCATACTTACTTGAAATGGATATCCTCTGGGCACTGATTAAAGCATATGATCGCAGAGCAGCATTCTTAAATGCCCCATGTTGAATTTAAAGTGGACAGCTCCTGAACTTTGGGTTTAATCCTCAAGTCTACAACAATTAGTTCTGTAGCCATGTAAAAGTACAAAGTTTCCATGAGACTTATGTTCCTGATGGTATCTTCTTAGTGGATTTTTCAAGATAAAAGAAGTTAACATGTTAAATTCATAGTGGAGCTCAGTAAATTTACTTCCTTAACCAGATTAATCTCCAGTCCTTGTCCTCATCTCCTTAAGTTTATAGAGCACCAGAAGCTTTATGCTTCTTTTATTTGCCTATACATTTTATTTGAGATGCTGTGTTCTTTTCTAATATTTCCCCCAATTTGGCAGAAGGGGCAGGTGGAAGATAGAGAGGTTTGCATAGGAACTGATATCTATTATGACTATAGCAAAGAATCATGGGAAGGCTCTCAAGGCTAGTTCCTACCATCTGTTTCTTTTGAGTGACCTACATTTCAAGTTCTGGTATGGGAAATCATGAAGGGCTATGAAGAGTAGAAAATGAGATAAGTATCTGTGAGGGTTCCTGGAAGCCTTTGCTAAGTCCATTCAGATGGGACAAACATAAATAAAGATACATTTGTTTGATTAATGTATGATAGCCACATACATAATGCCAACTGCAGTTGGAAAACAGAATGTGGGCCAGTACATTTGCTAGTAGAATCAGAGTGACCAGTGCCAAAATGAATTAGTCTATGAAGACCTGTTGAAAGAAGAGATTCTTAAGGAAGAAGAAGGATATTGTTATTCAGTAGAAAGGATGGAACAAGCATTTTTCCCTACAGGAAGAACACTATGTTGGAAAGAGGTATGAAAAGTTTATAGGGAAAGCTGAATTTCAGTTAGCTGAGCAGCTTTGAGCTGTGGCACTGGTAAGCATGGTTAATCAAGGCCTGGGCCTGCTAATTTGAAACTCTTTAAATCCTCTGATGTTTGCATATTGCCACAGCTTTCTAAGGTAACTAGTGATTCTGGTGGTTCATAGATCTGGTATTTGGTCCTAATAACCTTCAGACTTAAAAAGGTAGCAAACTGGTTAGTGACTTCATGAACAAGTATTTTACCATTGTGGTCCTGTTGCTCTCTAGGAAAGGTTTTAATTTGTTGGTGGCAACTGAGTCACATCTCTCTCTCTCTCCAGTCAAGAGAGGCAAGAGATGGGGGACTTAGAGAGTACATTGGACAGTGCTAAGTTTGCATTTTAACAGTGGACTGTTTTGCATGGCTACAGTAGATCATAATACATAATACCTCAAAATAAGAGAATGAAATATCCATTTGGAGGCATTTTCCATCCAGAACTCATTTATTGTTCATTTCATACCTAAAGCCCCCAGGAAAGCACTTTTCAGAGACTTTGAGAACCAAAGGTTCTTTCTGTGAGGAAGCGTTTTACCCTGGTTTCCTTGCTCTCATGTAATTTTCTCTCTTTAACAAAGCCATAATAATAGTGTCAGGCAGCTTTCTAGTTAGTATGAGTAATGTGGTTACTATATTTTCTATTTTTATCTTAATATGCTTTTCCTACTGTGGATATTTTTTTTCCACTTTAAAAATAGTGTTGAGCAAATGTGGTAATTCAAAGACTGGTGCATCCTCCCTGGAATATAATTTTGAAGGAAGGTTCTGTTCACAATAGGCATTTCTTTCTAATTCCTTAGTAGAATAAATAGGAGAATGTTGAGGGCCACTGACAGGATAAGCTCATGGTTGTATTAGGCCAGGCTTCAGAGAAATTGCCATTTATTTATTTATTTATTTTACTTTTTTATGCTTTTATTGGTGCATTATAGTCTCATATCACAATGAAATTCAAGTTGACAGTAACATACATGCACACAGTACTTGGTGCACCCCCCCACAAGAAATTGCCATTTAAACAATAGAATATGTAGGTTTTGTCTCTAAAGTGCCTGCTAATAATTAAGTCTGTTTATTTTAGTCTGTTTACGGGGTGTTGATAAGACACAAAATGAGGCAGCCAGGGAAGCACCTTAAATTGCTTCATTCATTTGCCTCTTCTTAAGTATGCAGACATGTTTAGAAATTTTAACAATAACAAATACACTTAAGTTCCTCTTGAAAGAGTAATTAAAAGCTTCTTGTCTCTGTGTGTGTCATCTCTGCCAGAATTAGAGTTCATGCTGAGCGTGTTCCATTGTGTCAGCCATCATTCCATCAGCAGCAGGGATTGCTACTCCACGTATTGACATGTGAGAAAATGTCTGTCTTGCAGTAGCCATGGGCCTGTGCCAGAATTTGAGATCCATAGGGGCAGCACTGGGAGCTTTTCAGTTTGGAATCAGGGCTCCAATTCATAATAGCTGAGCCAGAGAAGCCGGGTTGAGTCTGTGGCCAAAACCACAGTAAAAAACTTTTTTCTCCCCTTTACCCTTCTTGTAGTGCTTTATTGCTTAAAAATATGAGAGTCTCTGTCCATTGATCCTCTGGCGACTTTCCCCCTGGATTCAAATTGTGGTCTCTTAGGTGAAAAGGTCAGTGTGTTATTCATTCAGCCACACATCGATGGAGATTAAGTGAGAGCGGTACAAGACATTTGGATCCTGCCAGACCTGGGGCACCTGAAGGAAGTTTATTTCTTTTCTCTGTGGCCTTCACTCTGCTTGCTGCAGAGGAGCAAGGCCCTGTCTTCTGGGAGTGGGGGAGGGTTCTGATTGGCTGTGTGTTAACTGCCTCAAATCCATGGCCATAGGGTGAGTAAGAACCCTTGAGAATCAAACATGTCATCTTTGTAGCATCACCTGATTTAGTGCTTTTCCTCAAGTCTGAGATGTCTCAGGGGGCCTTTTTCCCTTGCAGCACTGATCTTTCAATGAGGTGCTAGTGTCTGTCCTGAGCAATAACAAGGAAAAACCATGAAGTGTGAACAGCTCTTATTAGGGGGTAAATGTCATTAACGCCTTTGTAGCCTTCTCTGCAATCTGAATGCTCCTGTCAAGAGTGCCTCACTGAAGCCTCCCTTACAATCATATAAATGGTGTTTAAGATGCTGAAGTTTTACATTTTAATTAAGCAAGGCCATTAGCCTCCTTAGCACATTTTTGTAGCCAGTTATGCTGGTATGTCTTAAGAGGATAATCCTCTAAAATAAGGCTATTGAAAAACTGTTTACGGAAATTATTTAAGGATTTGAGAAATACTTGGTTTACTCTAAATCAAAGTTTTAGGTAATTTTTGGTGGTAGCGGGGAACAGATATGTCTCTCAGTTTTAATTTTATAGATACAGAGAATCATATACTCATATCCCAACACTGTAATATGCATATTTTTATATAGAAGAAAACACTAGCATATCAAACCTACTGAGTAGGTAAGCCTATATTAATGAAAAGTTTGAGGCAAAGAATGTTTAAATAATGATTTTATTATTTTTAATACATAAACAGAAGTTTTTCTCTAGCCATAAATTGCCCTTATGTAAATTTCTAGCATTTTCCTGAAGCAGGCCATTTTTGTATGCAAAAATTTGCTTCAGGAAACTTCTTCCTCAAGTTTGAAAATTTCATAATAATTTCTAATTACTTTTGAGTTGTGTGTCTTTCAGTTATAAAATAACACAGTAAATAGTTGTGTGGTAGGAGAGTCAGATACAGAAAAAATTATCTTTTTTACTTTGCAAATTAATTTTCATAAAGAAAAATATTGAGATGTATAGTCGAAACTTGTGTGGTAAATCAGGAAAAGTTACAAGCAATTAATGGTACAGTACTTATTAGAACTAACTTAGGATGCATAATTTAAGATTCTTTTGTTTATTTGGAGTCATAATTAGTGTGCAGTCTTTGTTTTAAATTTGATCCTCTATCCCTTCCTAAAAATCCCACTAGGCCACAGATTTTGTTTTTTTGTTTGTTTTGTTTGGGTTACAAGTTTCCTATTTTTTCCTATTGTGACAGATTAGGGAAATACATTCATTCAACAGATTGTTATGTGAGTGGCTACTAAATACAAGTGGTAAACAGACACTGTTCCTCTGTTATATAGCTTTCAGTTTAGTGGAGGTTGGTGGCCCATGCCAATCTAAAGTAAACAGAGATCATCTGGCACATTTTCTAACAAATATATAAGCAAAATCTATAATTAGTGCAATAATGAGTTATATGTAAATAGACTCTTTAGACATATTTCCAACTTACTTGAAAAGTTAATGCTTTAAAGAATTTTAGACATTCCCCAAATATATTGGTTGTGTAATTAATTTAAATTCTGCCATTAAAGGGCTGATTAAACAAAAGTAACTTTTAGCCCAGCCCCCACTTTTTTAATTAAAAACATTTTAGTTTGAATTAATGAGATTTTTCTGTCTAGTATGGAAAACCTACCTACTTATTAGATTACAGAAGTTATGCAGCAAAGATGTGTTTCCTTTCTAGTCCTTGACTCATAAATGTTTTGACAAGTTAATGAAAACTTATTTTAAAATTCCCTTTTAGCGAGAATCCAAAGATGATCATTTTTAGCCCCATCAGGATCATTTCACAAAAGCTGCCTGTGAAGTCACGCATTTAGAACAAGACAATCTCCATGGAATTGCTGTTACCAGTGCCACTTGGGGAGTAATTGGGCCAATTAAAATGTAGATGTTTTACATTAAATTGCGGTGCCTATTAAAATAACGAACATCAAATTTAGAATTAGTCTATATTCCCTTTGTTAGTTTCCTTCACTCAGTACACAGAAATTTAATTCATCTGATATCTGACTTGACAGGTAATATATGCATATAATTTAGAAGGTGATAGTCTAATGGCAATAGGTGGTTCTTATGGAAAGTAGTCTCAGATTTGGGGGACAGTGAAAAGAGACTTCAGATAGCACCATCTGCTTTGTCCACTCTCTTCTCTCTGCTCTACCTTACACCTGGATCCAAGCTGTTAATATAAATTATAATTTCTAAGGTTCACATTTTTTAATAAGTTTGACAAAGATGTCTGGAGTATTAAAACTATTAATGATCTACAGTAAAATTTCTTCATAAGTGTTTTTCAAGATGGAAACTTTCAGATGGAAGGAAGCTTTCCTGTATTATATTTGCCATATGTAAAAGTATCTGAGAACCAAAAGGGGCACAGCTTTAGAAGCTTTAAAAGAGTGCTATAGTATAGGGTTTTCATGTATGATTTATTCACTTGAGCATATTGCTTTGAAAGCCCAAACAGCATTCTGGGTACAAGTTGTGGTTTCCTAGACCGAAGGAGTGTCTGATAGTTTAAATTTCACAAACTTTTTAGATTTGTCTTTGCCACAGGTCAAATATATCTTGCTATGAGTCTGGTTGCCATTTCTTTTTGTCAGAGTTTGGCTTTTGTTTTTTTGTTGTTGTTGTTTTTTGCGGTACTGGGGATTGAACCCAGGGGCGTTCTACCTCCGCGCTACACCCCCGGCCCTATTTTTTATACTTTATTTTGAAACCGGGTCTCACGAAGTTGTGGAGGGCCTCACTAAGTACAGAGAGAGAGAGAGAGGGAGAGAGAGAGATAGAGAGAGAGAGAGAGCTGAGGTTGGCCGTGAACCGGGATCCTCCGGTCTCTGCCTCCCAAAGTACTGGGATTACAAGCGTGCGCCACCACGCCGGGCTAGAGTTTGGCTTTTGTTAAGCTTGTTGGGTTGGGTTTCTTTATGAAAGATAAGTGTACCTTCTTCTACATTTGTCATTTTATATCAGTAGAATAGTCAAGATGGTAGAATGTATTTATTTATTTATTTAGTACTGGGGATTGAACCCAGGGACATTCTGCCTCCAAGTTACACCCCCACCCCTATTTTATTCTTTATTTTGAAACGGGATCTCACTAAGTTGCAGAGGGCCTCACAAGTTGCTGAGGCTGGCCACGGACATGCGATCCTCCTGTCTCAGCCTCCCAAGTACTGGGATTACAAGCATGTGCCATCACGCCCAGCTAAAATGGTAGAATTTAATTCTAGTGATATGTGGTGACAGAGGTAAGGTATAATTTCTCTATAGTGATATATATATCATATATCACATATATATATAATATCACGTGTGAATATATCACACACACACACACACACACACACACACACACACACACACACTTGTAATATGAGTGAGGATTGAATCTAGGAGCTCTCTACCACTGAGCTATATCCCAGCCCTTTTTATTTTTATTTTGAGGCAGGGTCTCACCAAATTGCCCAGGCTGGCCTATAATTTGTGTTCCTCCTGCCTCAGCCTCCCAAGTAGCTGAGAGATTACAGGTATATGTCACTGTGACTGGTTTTGTGTGTGTGTGTGTGTGTGTGTGTGTGTGTGTGTGTGTGTATGTGTGTTTTATAATCAGTTTCACTTATTAAACATAAATATAAGCCGGGCATGGTGGCACATACTTGTAATCCCAGTACTTGGGAGGCTGAGACAGGAGGATCACAGGTTCAAGGGCAGCCTCAGCTACTTAGTGAGGCCCTCCGCAACTTAGTGAGACCCTATTTCAAAATAAGAATAAAAATAGGACAGGGGTGTAGCTCTGTGGTAGAATGCCGCTGGGTTCAATCCCCAGTACCGCAACTTGGTGAGACCCTGTTTCAAAAATAAAGAATTAAAAAATAGGGCCTAGGGCTGGGGGTGTAGTTTGGAGGTAGAATGCCCCTGAGTTCAATCCCCAGTACCGCAATAAATAAATAAATAAATAAATAAATAAATAAATATAAAGGCGGGATTGGGAGGATCATGGTTCTTTTGTTGTTCACAAATTCAAAACAATAATATTTGTAAAAGAATAAAATGTGGTTAAATACAAAAACACTTGAAGTTTCATTAAATTTTTTTTTTTACAAATAGTAATGTAGTGTTTTGAGTTAGATAAAAGGATACTGAATGTATTGAATATATTGAATAACTTCAGAACTTTATACATCTAGTAGATAATCCTTTTAGTGGGTACTTATATACTCAGACATCTTCTCCAGTCTAAAGTGATTGAAAAAGCCTAAATAAATATGTTAAATTTGAAGCCCCTAAACATGTTTCAGGATTGTTTTTCTGCTTAGAATTAGCTCTATAAAATGCCATGTAATTTTTGCTTTATAGGATTTGTGAGCCTGATAGAAGTTAATAAGAATGATAGCTTCTAATATGTTAATTACATTTTAAATATTTAGTTTTGACTTCAAAATAATGAAATAGAGGGAATTCCTTTTATATAGCTGAACTATTCTTGAGGACTGTACAGCTCAGTGAGTAAAACAAACAGGTAGTAAACTGCTTGTGTTAATACAAATTTGGTTTAGAACAAAAACTAAAATTTGGCTTAGAAAATTTTCCCAAATTTTTCTTGTATTTGTTTCCAAAATATATTTTAGAAGAAAGAATAAAAATATGAAGATTCATCTGATAGATGATTTCATTTTTTCTTTTCCTTTAAACTAGAATATTAGGTTGACTTAGAATTCTATGCAGTGTTTATGGGATATAAACAGAACTTTATTTCATGTTACAGTTGCTGTGGACAGGGCTTAAATACCACACTCTGAGGGAAGAGGGAGATTTTTTTCCATGTTGAATAGGCCCTACAGTTCATATTTATGAAATGAAAGGAAAACAAATGAGCATAAAAACAAAAGGCTATGTTTTTGTAAGTTTTAAATGGTGAGACTAGAAACATACTTAGACATACTAAAAATTCACACTCCTCAGCTTATTAGTGATTTTCTTTATGACATGCAGAAAAGTATTTTGCTGAACTTCATAACAAAGTTCACATTAGGCATGTTAGATAGTCTGTACTAAATTCCAGTGGCATTTTTTACTTTTCTGCAATGTTGCATAGCTTGAAGAAAGTCAGTACAGAAACACAGAATAGTCTATCAGAGCATTGTGAGAGATTTGGAAAGGTGGGCTGGAACCAGAGCACCAAGGGCAGTGATTGTCAGGTTAAAGAGTTTTATTTCATTGACAGTTGATGCTTTTCAAGTGAGTAACAAGTATATTAGTTAAGCACAGCTACATGACAAACCACCCAAAACTTGGTGCCTTAAAATATTACCATTTTAGTAATGTCACCAGTCTGTGGGTCAGCTGGGAAGATCTGCATTGAGCCGGCATTGGCCAGGGTTGCTCCAGGATGGCCTTATTTCCACATTTGGCAGTCAGGTTGGTACTGGTTGTCATTGGAGCAATGGAGGTAACTGGCTTATCCCTCATCATTCAGTAGATTAAGCTGGGTGTGTTCACATGCAGACAGCAGCGGGGTTTTGAAGAGCAATAGGAGAGGGCAGGCTCAAATATGCAAGCCCTTTTAAAGTGTCTGCTTGCTTCATATTTGCTAGCATCCCATCTGCTAAGCAAAAGTCACATTGCAAAGGTCAGAGCCAGAGTGGGAGATGAGTGTTCTAGAACATGTATACAAGGAAGCAGGGGCAGTTTGGGGCTAGTTTTATAATAATCAACCACCCCATTAGTGCCTCAGGAAGCTTCTTTTGGTTGTGGTATCTGTATGAAACTCAGCCTGAGCCAAACTACGTGGTTTGGAAACGGACACTGTAGTTCCAGTAGAAATAAGGCTGGGACTAAGGGTATTGGCAGGGAGAATATCCAGTTGTTGACTGGATGCAGTAGGTGAGGGAGAAAAATGGTGCTCACAGATTGATTCCAGGCTTCATTGCTGAGCACATGGGAATCTAGATAACTGGTAAGATTGTAGACCTATGTTTGCAGTGAATATAGAACTTCAGTGCAAACTTCGTAAACAATTCCTACTCCTCTATCCTGAAACTGAGTCTTTGAAATTCCATTTTTAACTTATTATTTAAAATGCATATCCTCATCCTAGTGCTTTCTTTACCATCAACTTTGCAAAGATGATTAAATGGCAGACAGTTTCATGTCATCTTTGAATACCACATGGCCAACTTTATCACAAAAAAAAACCCAAGTGTGGATTTCCTAGTTTTATTTCTAAGAACTAAACAGCTTATGATTTTTGAGAACTTGAGTACTTATGGTTATTTCTTTGAAATTATTTTTATATGTCAACTTTAACAAAAGTTAAAATTTTGGAAACCATTTTGTTGTCCAAATTTTAGAGCCAGAGTATAAAAAAAGATTTGCTTCTTTTTTTAGTCATTTACTTTGTAATCTGAGATTTAATCCCTCCAAATTATGTATGTTTTTTGAAGAAGTCATGTCTAGGTTATTTATGGAAATATCCAAAAGCCATTTTCCCATTAAGTGAATAGAAAATTAGTTTTCTCTGAGTTCCTTTGTACCTCTTGTACATGCATGGAGAATCTTTTATTGTTGATTGTTTGTTTGGAGTGTGTGATCTTATGTACAAAAGAAAATAAAGAAGGATACTTAAGGGGAAAAGCAACTTAGTACATTATTTGTTTCTGGAAGGAAAACATGCAATTTATCATTTAAATTAAGATTACCGTACACGAACTGTTATGTATAACAAATGACAAAATATATTTGAATTTTATATTGTGATCCATTAAGGAAGAGAGATTAGGGAAAGGAAAACGAAGAAAAAAGAGAGACACAGGCCGATTTTTAGAAACGATCTTCTTATGATTCTTTATGATTGAAGCAATGTGGTTTTGCAACCATGGCTACAAATCAGATAGAATTAGGTTGCATACTGAGATGTTCCATTCCTGCATTACTGTTGTGTGATTCTCTCATTCATGGTCAATCTCAATTACCATAAAACTTAAACAGGAAGATTTCCACAATATTAGATGAAGGAAGAAGACTTACACTTGATAATGGTAAAAAAGCTTAACAGGGCCAAAATTAGGCCTCAAATTTGGATCATCTGATGTCACATTTAGAGTTCTTTACATTGAGCAATGTTTCTCTTTAGATAATAATAATTCGTTCAGTATAGGAGTATTTTTAAAAGCACTTACACAGTTATTGATTCATTTGATAGTCACAAAGTCTGCCTGTGTTAAGTAGACTTGGATGTTTTTGAAAACAAATTCTAGAAGCCAGAGTTATTTTTTATAATTACATCGAACCCCTCCCATATTAGTAATAAGAATGGTTGTCTTAAAGTTGATTGTTAGACAATTTCTCTAATAAAAATCACTTCTATAAAATGTTGCCAGTTGCTTTAGGAAGACCTATAAAAACATACGTTTTTAACTCTAGTAATATTTATCCTGCCTTAATCCTCCTCCTTTTTGGCATTTGTATGATTTCTGAATGGTTAGTTACTTAGTTTCAATATATTTCCTTTTCATAAATGATTTACAAATAGTAGTAATGTTGAAAAATGTAATGTTTGTTTTAAGTTTATAAACCAGAAATCGAAAGAATGAGATTGTGGATGTACTATGTAATACAAGTAGACAGATTTTTCTCACTACCCAGATTTAGTTTTAAGTATATAAGTATTTGATTCATCCTGATTTTCATCTTAACAGATACTGCTACATGTTTAACTGAAAGTAATTTATCTCTAAATTTTTCTTACATTTTAACACCTATGAGCTGTCTTTTTCTCCATTGGCTTTGATTCAGAATTATTTCGCTCTTTCATGCTTTATTCCTTAGGTGTTTTTTTTAATCATAGATCAATTCACAGTTTTTAAAAACAAAAAGTAGAAATAGCTGGAATCCCATTTACTAATTTATTATACAATGGAATAATCCAGGCATTAAAAATAAATAAATAAAAAAACAAAAGCCTGTGTGCCTGAGACTTAATCTTTGTGTTTGTTTCCAGAGGCTGTGCAGGGTATTTCCTGTCTAAGACAAACCATATATTTAATTTGTCATATCTAATGTTTTTCATATCCGGAAATCATGTTCCATGTTATGTTTTACAAGACTTCATAAAAATAAGTGATCCAAATAAAATTTATAGTTATTTTTAAAAATCTGTCATAGCAAAACTATCTCTTCCCCTCCTTTTTTCTCCTTCCCAAATGGGTACAGATGGGATTATAAAGCTTAAATGAGTATGTATTTTCAAATGAAGTCTTAAGTTTTGAAACAAGACAGCCATCTATTATTCAGAAGAAACTCGTGGTGTGTTGGTAAATGCTTTACAGCAGCTCTCTAAATGAAAAAAGACCTGGTTGCAGTTTGCAGTGTTCACTGATTTCTATGGTGAAATATCCCACTATGGCTGACTTCAGCCTGTCACTCTAAGTCTCTGAACATGGAATTGGGAAGAGATGCTTAGTATATACTATTATACAGTATTTCTAACATCAGACATAAGTAGAAGTAATAAAATCAAGAGCACAGATAACAGTAACATGTAAGTAATTAGAAGTGAGAAGTTTTATATCATTTTTATCATAAGTTTATACACTTTAATTTTTAATAATATCTATGTTTGACCAAGTAGCATACAAAATTCCTGAACATGTAACAGTCAGCTCTCATAAGCTGGTATGAGCCAGCCCTAGTATACCTTTGCAAGAAGCCATTCCTAGGACATAGAAGGTAGGTTGTGGTCAGTGCCCGCTGTAGAGGAGGGTGTCTTGTGTCTGCATGCCCTGGGGAGGAAACACAGCCTTTTTCTCCTTCAGCTCAAATTACTAAACAGCACCTGGTCCCATAAATTTTAGTATTTATATTGCAGAAAAATACTAGCTTCTTTTATTAAAAGGGCAGAAAAACATTTAAGATTTTCATCAGAAGAATTATTCTTATTTTTCCTGTTTCTATGCCTCTTGGCTATTGTGTGCCTCTCAGTTGAACACTGAAAGGAAAAAGTTCTCTCTTGACTTCCCGTTTAGCAGATTCTGTAGTCAGCACCTCAAAATGCCACTCCAATCGAAAGGATAAACTAAAAAGTTTTTCTCAACAGGATATATGGATAATGTGTGTGTTACCTGAAGAAGTAGTTGTGTTGTTACAAAAGAAAATATACACATCTTTTCTAAATTGTTAATATATGTTAGCAAATGAAATGAATAGCTTACAATTAAGGAATATTATAAAGCTAGTGGTAGAGTTTTAAGTGCATTTTTGTGAAAATTTCCTGTTACTTAAGAGAGAAGATGAGCTTTCTCCTGTGTTGCTGTTGGCAGCCTATTGTTATTACTCAGGCATTTCAATAAAATTTTGTTAAAAATATTATTGAATTTTTGGGGAGGAATACAAGAGATCTCTAGACAAATCCATTCAGGTATACATAGTGCTGGTGTGTATGGTTAGGAAGAAAAATTGGACATATTTTGTGCAAAACCCCTTGAGTATTAATTCTGACCAGATCACACTGTAAATAATGCTAACTGTCATAAAATAAACACAGCCGGGGTTTGCACCATATGTTTTATAATTATTTTGCAGCTTCTCTTTTTTGTTTGTTTGTTTTTACTGAAATGGAACCTGCTGATAGCTCTGTGAGGTTATGTTAATATAAAAGTAAATTATACTTGCACTTTAACAAACTTGGCTTCACAAACCAGTGTATCTAGGCAGATTTTGTTTAAAAAAGTGAAAATGAAAGAAAAGCTTCTCTTCTCTCTCCCTCTCCCTGCCTCCCTGCTCCCCAGCAACGTAATCTCAAACAGAAGTCTGCTGTAATGCCTTCATGCCAGTTTCTTGTTTTTGCACATGTGAAGGAGATGTCTTTGGAATGCCACCAGAGGAGGGAATCGCCTAACCACTGAACTCACAGAGGGTATTTGGCTTAAGTAGCCCTGGAGTGGCCTTTCAGACTGAGGCCACTGTGGTCTTCTAGTTTGTTTTTGTTTTTTAACTTCCTGCTTGCAAGTGTTTAACACTGTCAGAAATAAAGGCTCCCTTAAAACATTTAGGTAATTTTAAAAACTGTTATTATTTTCATAATCACCATCTCTCTTGATCTCAGGGGAGGCTGGGCACCCTTGATTATCTTTAATAGAGCCTATGAAACTGATAGTGCCAGTGGGAGGTGGGTGGCAGGTTTCGTAATAGACCATCCTCCCCCTGCTCCCTCCCTGCTTATTGCTAAATATGTCTCTTGGCAGATCTGACAATATCCATAATTATCAGGCATGGTGAGCCCTCACTGCAGAGCTGCGTCTGCATGACACCTGTCCAACTCCTGCTCTTTTCCTGCATTCTCCTCATGCCTCAGCTTGTTGGCTCGCCTCACGTGAGAGCAACAGTCTGCCGTTAGTGAACTCATTTCTCTTCTTGTCAGATTCTCAGACACCAGCAGTTCTGCCCACACAGTTTACAACACACACCATGGTTTGTGGTGCAACTTTCACACAGTAGGCATTTTCATAAACTTTGGTGAATGAATGAGAAAAGTTAGTGCAGACATTTCTCTTAGCAGTATGGTTTCTACTCCCCCTATATGAAGTACTCTTCCTGCTTTTGACAGATTTGCTTACCACAATATAATCTTTTCCATGCAAGCTCATCTTGATCATCAGCTTCTCTTCTAGACAGAGAAAAGATTCCTCAATTGTGATAGATTTCCTGAGAAAGAGAATCCAGGGATCCTGGTTGACTTTCATAGTGTTTACCAAATCTCATGAACAGGGGAAAAAGTAAAGAAATGCACAATGATTTCTGGAACTATTGTTCCAGAATACATTAGTAAGGGGAAGAATCTGTCACTGAATTTTGTGATAGAAGAAAACCTGAAGATATAGCTATATTCAATGAGAAAACCTATAGAGGATTTTTTAAAGGGCCAGGTGAACAGTGATGCAGCTTTAGTAGTTCATGAGTACAGATAGTTGAACCTTAGATATGCTTTTTAAAAACTTTGATTTTGAGGGAAAGATCAAAGAATTGGGGTTTGGGGATTTTTTTATGCAGTACTGGGGATTGAACCCAGGGGCATTTTACCTCCGAGCTACACCCCCAGCCCTATTTTTTATTCTTTATTTTGAAACAGGGTCTCACTAAGTTGCGGAGGCCTCACTAAGTAGCTGAGGCTGGCCGTGAACCCGGATCCTCCAGTCTCAGCTTCCCAAGTACTGGAATTACAAGCATGTACCACAATGCCCGGTGGGGATTTTTTTAAATGGAGCAGTTGTGAGGTATTTATAGAAGGTTGGATTAAAAATAAATATCTCCTTTCTTAGATACTCTGGCAATCCACTTTATGAATATTATACTTGGAAATTATGACCTTATATATGTTTATTTATTTAGAAAATTTTATTCTGTAGTAATTGATAATTATCTTCTATTATGAATGTTTGATTAAACCTGTTTCTCCTCAATAGAGACCAAAAATATTTTAGAGTTAGGTAAGAAAATTTGGATGAATGTCACAAAATATCAAAACTTCCTTTTAAATATGTGTTGTTAGGCAGGCATGGTGGTACACGCTTGTAATCCCAGTACTTGGGAGGCTGAGACAGGAGGATCACAGGTTCGAGGGCAGCCTTAGCAAGTAGTTGAGACTCTCATCAATATAGTGAGACCCTGTTTCAAACTAAAAATAAAATAGGGCTGGGAGTTTAGCTCAGAGGTAGAATGCCCTTGGGTTCAATCCCCAGTACCCCCCCACACACAAAAATATGTGGTGTTTTTTTTTTATCATGAAAGTAATATGATTGATAGAGAAATTCAAATATTAGTATAATATATAATGAAAGCTGCTCCTTGCCCTTTCCTGTAGTGAAACCCCCCATTTTAATTGTTTGGTGTATAGTCTTCCAGATATTTTCACACGTTTATAGGACCGTATGCTTTCTTATAGCTTAATATTTAAAAAAAATTTTTTTTTGCGGTACCGGGGATTGAACCCAGGGGCGTTCTACCTCTGCACTACACCCCAGCCCTATTTTTTATACTTTATTTTGAAACCGGGTCTCACAAAGTTGCGGAGGGCCTCACTAAGGAGAAAGAGAGAGAGAGAGAGAGAGAGAGCTGAGGCTGGCCGCGAACCCGGATCCTCCGGTCTTCTCCTCCCAAAGTACTGGGATTACAAGCGTGCACCACCACGCCCGGCTTGTTTAAAATTTTAATGATGTATTTTAGACCTTGTAGTAGACCAAGAAAAATGGTCCTCCTCTGCAAATATTCATGTCAAATCTCTGGAAACTGTGGATGTTATCTTATTGGAAAAAGGGGTCTTTGTAGATACAATTAAATTAAGAATCTTGTGATGAGACAATGTTGAACTATCTGGGTGAGCCCTAAATGTCATCATATGTATTATAAGAGAGAGACAAAGGGAGATTAGGAAAGGTCTTAGGAGAAGACATATACAATGGAGAAGACAATGTGAAGATGGAGGCAGAAGTTGGAGTGATGTGCCTATATACCAAGGATTGCCAGCCACCACCAGAAGCTAGCCAAGAGGCACGGGACAGGTTCTCTTCCAGAGCCTCCAAATAGTGCACAGCTCTACTGGTACCTTGACTTTGGACTTCAGGTCTCCAGAACCCTAAGGGAATAGATTTCTACTGTTTAAAGCCATTTAGATTGTAGTAACTTGGTACATCTGCCCCAGGAAATAAATGTGGGCCTCTTCCCATGTTGATATATAGAGATCTCATCCATTTTTTTTTTGCAGTACCGGGGATTGAACGCAGGGGCGCTCTACCTCTGCGCTACGCCCCCGGCCCTATTTTTTATACTTTATTTCGAAACCGGGTCTCACGAAGTTATGGAGGGCCTCACTAAGGAGAGGGAGAGAGAGAGAGA
>PVJS01003745.1:0-11981 GCA_004027185.1 Glis glis | reverse complement strand
CCAAAGTACTGGGATTACAAGTGTGTGCCACCACGCCCAGCCTCATCCATTCTTTTTTAACCCCCATATAATTTTCCATTATGTGGATGCACCATAATTTATTTAAATCCTTTATTTAAAGGTATTTTAGTAGTTTCCAGTGTTTTAGCTTTACAAACATTTTTTAGGAAATGTCTATATATGTTTATGTATTACTGTGTATGTTTGAGTGTTTTTGTAGAATAAATATTTAAAAATAGAATTTCCAGGTCCACTATAGGTGCTTATAAACCAATTACATTTTGAATAGGCAATACATACACATAGGGGCTCCATATCTAGTTTCTCAGCTCCTCACCTCAGTTACAATCCCTTTTATGAGTTTCTCCAGTATCTTTCCAGGGACCTATATTTTATGCACATAAATATTTTTCTTTTTTATATATATGTATGTTTAATACAATTGTATAGCACATACAGTTTGGGGCATTGTGGCATTGTATTCCTTGCCTTTTTTTTTCTTAATAGTGTGTCATGAAGAGAAGAGTAGTGGTATTTGTTGGATTTTATTGAGTGTGTCCTATGTGTACTCTAAAACTTTGTACTAATTTATATTTCATCAATAATAAATGACTTCTTTTGTTTTCTAAAATGAGAATTATTTCTTAAAAGTCACGTTTTCTCTTATTTTTTTCTTTTCCTTCTCTACAAAATCTCTTGTTTTATAGTGGCAAATTTCAGTGGTCATAGAAATCTTCAGGTTCTAGAAAAATGAAAATATAAAAATTTGTTGACAATATTTATTCTCAGGGATTTTTCAGCTTGATACATACTGAGTGTCTAGGCTTTTCAAAACAGTAAATCAAGAATAACTCCCATTGTTGGTTTTTTATGCTAATACATGAGATGGTTCCCATAGTATCTTCTTAAGCTTATGGTCCAGAATCGTCATAGAGTAGCATACATTTTAGTTCATATCAAAGTAACACATGTCATATTTACCCATACATAAAATTCCACAGAAATTGCCTTAAATAATAATTATTCCAATTTTTTTTTCTTTTGTGGTACTGCAGATTGAACACAGCCTGATTTGTTTTTATTTTGAAACAGGGTATCACTAAGTTGCCTAGGCTGTCCTCTAACCTGCAATCTTTCTGCCTCAGCCTCCCAGGTACTGGGATTACAGGCATGTGCCACCATACTCAGCTTATTCCAATACTTTTAAACCAGACTTTAGTTTCTTTCTTGGAGTTTTTTCCTTCTCATTTTGCCTTTCTAACATGACTGTTCTTCGGTCTCATTCCCAAGTCTAGTTCACTCTTGATAATACAAGATGCATTTGGCATCTGTTCTGTTGTTAAGGCCCTTGGGAAAAATGATAAAGCTGTTCGTGCAAATTCATCATTATTATTAAGAACCGTAATTCACCTTATGGTTTTTTCAGCCCTGCTCCACCTCTTACCTGAGCTGTGGGATGACATTGCCTTTCTTGGTGAGATGGCGTTACAGCGTCTCATCTCTCCCACCTTAATTTGTAGCGATGCATTGCATTTGGGTGACAGGCAGTTGTTCGTGCTTGAATAACTCGGGATTTGAATTCTACAGTTTGTGGCATCCATGTAATGCTTAGCAGTAGGTACAGCTGTTAACTATTCGCTTATAAATAATCTTCTTCTCCTCTCAACCTGTCTCCCAGGTAGTGTACCTGTCACCATTAATAACTCTTCTGCAGCTCCCTGGTGATTTGATCCATCAGTTGTCATTCATGGAGGAGTGGTGCTCTGGCCTGCTGTTGAAGCTTATGCAGGTTCCTTCAGCTATTCAGTCACTTCACCAGCCATATACTTGCAGGAAGGTGTATTGCCAGGCATCACAAACAGAGCATCTTCTCATACAGTTTTGAGAAAAGTGGCATTGCATTATGGGTTATAGATGGTAAGACCTCACACAGGACCCACCCCACAAGCAGGGTCACGGGGGATGTATGATAAAGATGACCAATAGCAGATCGTTGTCTTTTTGATGCTAAACCTGCCTCTAATTGTCATGGCATCATCAACACCTTCGATGTTTACAAACGGGGTGGTTGAATTTGATCTGGATCTATCAGGTGTGGCATTTTGCTTATATCTAAGGCTTAAAAATGAGAGGCTAGTAACTGTAATTCAGAAAGGCCCCAAATCCTTTGGCAGTTCTGTGGCTCCTCCATTTGGACATGTGCTCGCTTGTTTCTGCTGTCTCTGCTTAAAATATGCTGCTTCCAACATTCTGTAGGCTAATTCTTAAATTCCTTTAGGTCTCAACCATCACTTTTCCAGGAGACTGCCACTGCTCTTTCTGTTTGCATTCGTTCTACCATCAAAAGTACCCACGTGTCAATTTTTATTTGTCCCTTATACTCTATAATAGTTGCCTGTTTGTCTTTTTCTTTTACTGGATTGGATGTTCTTTGACGGATGGTACTTAGTGCTGTTTGCTATATCTGCATTCCAGTCATGTCATAGAACCTCAATAAATTTATGATAAGAGAATGAGTTTACTTTTTATGAAGTTACTTTCCATGACATATCATAGTCATATCAGTTGGAGTTCGAGCAATAAATTATGGTCCTGTACTATCTACCATACACTGTGCTACCACCATTGTCACAGATAAGAAAACATTTCGATTACTTACGGCCCTTTCACTGAGTGACTAATGTCATACATTTCTTTGAGGATATGTCTTGGCAATACAGGATTTCTTCAGAATGGCTCAGGCAGTGGTAGAGAGATATAAGGCATAAAAGAAAAAGAATGCATTAAGCGGTCTCTGGGAAGTCATCCCAGTGTTTGTGAACACAGACTATGTTTCTAAAATAAGCTATCTGAGCAGGTAAATCAGTTAGGCATTGTATTGGTTAGGTTTTCATTTGGAAATTGAATTACCCTCCAAATGACCTTTGTTATTGTCATCTCACTGGGTGTAAAAAATTAGAAAATTGTCAAAATTCTGCTACTCAGAAAAATGCCATAATTCCCTGCCACATACATGTGTATATACATGTCATATGTACATGTATATATTCATTTGCTTATAACTGAATGCAATAGCAATGTGAAAAGACCAAAGAGTGCAAAAAACCTAAAATTTTGAGGATGCTAAGAAACAAAAACTCAGAATAAAGTATTTAGTGTACTTTCATAAGGGCAAAGTCAAATATACCTATAGGAACTTATATATGCCAACTGGTAGATTGATAGATGATATTAAGATAAATAAAAAGGAACTTAGTCATAAGTTCAAGAACAGATAGACCCTTGATGTTGCTATATAGAATAAAGTTTTAAAGTAATAACACTTTTTAAAGGAATATATGCCTTTAGCAAAAAAAATTATATGATGGACTATGTAGTTGAAAGTAAGTCTATAATATTGGGGTATAGTTCTGGAAATAGTTCCATGCATATAAAGCATAACATATCTTTCACTTTTTTCATAAAAATAGTAAAGGGGAACACAGTGAACACATTATTCTGCACTTTTCATTTTTACTCAATAATATATCTTATAAACAATTTCATATCAGCACATAAGGAGCTACCTCATTCTTTTTTAACAGCTGAATTGTATAGATGTATCATAATTTATATGCCTGTTCCCTCATATACTGATAGTCTAGGTGTTGAAACGAGTGTTTTGGTCTCTGGTGTTCTGGTCAGTGATAGGAAATAAATGGTAGTATGCTGCTTTCATTTTCATTTCTCTTAATGAGTAAGCTTTACCATCTTTTTATGATTAGGTCATTTCTCTTCCATTTTACCTAAATGTTTTTTCAAGTGTTAACACATTTCTAGTCACATTGTAAACTCTTTTCATTTCAGCACTTCTTTATATCTTAAGGAAATTATCACATAGTGTACTAGTTTTGCAAATATTTCTTCTTAGTTGGTTTTCAGCTCTTTGTTTTTGTTTTTATTTGGTTTTGATTTGCAGTTTTTAAAAATTTCATGTGGTTTTACTAACTTTTGAGTTACTTCTGATGCATATATCTGCTAATAGAAAGGTCTTCAAAAGGTAATTAGAATGGTTCATGTTATCTGCTGGGGGTTTTGTTTGTTTTGTTTTTTTCTGAGGTTTGTTTGCAGTGCTGGGCATTGAACCCAGGGCCTCAAATGTGCTAAGTATTAAACCCCTAGCCCCACTGCTGGTATTTTTATTTTGTATTTGCATTCAATGAGTTTTAAGCTTATTAAATAGAATTTCAGTCAGAATTTTTGTGTTTTTCAAAGTAGTATGTTGTATAAGGCTTATAATTAATAAAATTTTTATTCATCTATTTTTCTTCAAATGTTATTTTAATTTAATGATGTTTGATTCAAGTGTGTAAAACTCAATAGATTATTACATATAGAAACAGTAGAGTCCTAATTATCAAATGTATTAGTGTAGAATTTTAGTAATTTCTAGGTACAATAATCAGTGTGTATTTAGAATAAGAAGTCATCCAAAAAAAACCCCATAGAAAATTACTGGAAACATGGAGATTCAAGCCTTTTTCTTTTGAAATTAGCTTAAGGAATTTATCAGAAATGCTTTCATAGAAATCCTTTCTGTTTGCAACCTGGCTTCTCTCCGCCTAGGATGTTCCCCGACTCCCTGAACTTGAGGCAAATGAGGGCCAGAGCATGAGACTCATTAGCTCTCTGGTAAATGTACCTCTGGGTTTCTGTCAGTAGCTCATAGTCTGCCCTTCATTACAATTTCCTAACCATTAACCCTCATAGAGAGCAGTCCCAGGACAGACAGCCCCACAGGGGTCCTCCTGGGCTGTTTCTGTTGGCTACCTGGACACTTTATTTAGTACTGTTGTCTTTATCATGACTCACTTCTCTTACCATGCTTGGTGTTCTCACTTAAGTACTCACCAAGTGATCAAGAGGGAAGATGGAGATCAAAGATGCCGCTTGCTTACTGCACTGCACAACCCCATGTAGTGTTGTTCATATTAATTTATTTTTAGGTTAAAGTTAAAAGTCTCTTCGAGTTGTAAACAATACATTAGTGGATATATATTTTTAATCCTTTTAATATTCTTTTGCTCAAAAGAATATACATTTCTTTTGTCATTTTTGAAGACAGTTTAGTGGAATTTACCTGCACAATTGTTTCCTAAGGTAACTTTGCTGATCTGACTTCAATCCTTTTTAAAACAAATAAGCAAAAAAAAAAACCCTTTTATTTTATATATGTGAATGGAGGTGTTCTTACTGTTATTTCTTTGAAAACATGCAAATAGACACTGAAGAAAAGAAAAGTCAATACCCATGTCCTCTCTTACTTGCTTCCACTTTATCTCTTTCCTCAGTCTTCTGGTCAAGGGAGTAATTGAGAGAGGACCTAAATGTGAGGTAGGCATGAACTCCTGGGGCATCCAGCCTTTATTATGGGTCTTGGACTTGCTTTTATTTCCCCTTATGGTTTTAGGCTTCGTAGGTGACTATACTTTTCTGGGTAGCTAGGGGTTAAAAGAGAGTTGGTGATTTGAAGTTTTGGCACTTTTCAGCTGCTCCTTAGAAGAATATAAAGTGTCTGTGGAACAGGTCCAAACCAGTGGATGTTTAAGAGAAGGGGGGAAAAATAGCCAAAGAACATTCTTATGTGACTTGGTTACCTTCTGTTGCATTAAATGGATGGAAAGAGGAATAAGTGTTGTGTTTTTATAGTTTTGAACATTAAAACTCTTTTTTAAAAAAAATCCCAAGCCCTAAAAACCATGAAATGACCTTGGGACCTATTGGCTCCCACTATTTAGTTTATCAAGTCTCTGTCACACCCTCCCCCATCCCTGTAAAAAATCCAGAGTGAAGTGTGAAAAGCATCAGAAAGTCTCCTTTATGCCAGTTCAGCCTTTTAGTCGCTTGCCAGCACCTTCATCTCTTCATATGTTTCTAGCTAAGGTCTAACATGGAACAAAAACCCGACAGCAATGGAGACCAGATGCCGGTATTTCTTCTCTGTCACTTGGCTGCTGAGCAGATGGAATTTATATCAATCGGGCATGCTAGGAGGAAGAGGCCGTGGCAGCCAACATGTGGAACTGGGGCTGAGTGACATTTCTGCTAATGTTTTGTCCTTGTAGAACATTATGCTTCCTCTTTGCTTATGAGCTGTGGTTTTCCTGACTCAGATGAGGTTCCAGCTCCAGCTGGAATGGCTGTCGCTCTTCCCCTCTCCCCCTGCCCCCCTTTTCAGGGAGTGCTGGGAGCTATGGAGGAGTAGTGAGGCCTGCACAATGGAGCTCTTTATTAAAATACCTGACATCTGCATGCAATGCACCCAAATCATCTTAGCTCCAGCAGAGGAATGTGCTGGGCCTTACCAGTCACTTTTTATCTAGTGCCTTGTGCTTGTTTGATTTATATAATGAGCGAATGCCTCTGGCAAAAGAGGACTTGAGCATGTTATTGGAGAAAGGGAACTTTAAAATTTTTTCCAGGAACATTGTCACAGACAGGCCTAATACTAATATAAAAATACAAGTATTTAAAAGCAATTACAGTCATCACATGAATTTCTTTCTATACTTTAAACAGTGTCATACCTTTCCTCTATTTAAGGTAAAATCAGAAAACTCACAAACCCAACTTGAAATGATGTGGAGTTTTAATGTTGGTGATTGTTGTTAGTAGGAAGTAGTACTTTTAAGGAATTTCATATTACAAGGTATTTCTAGAAGAAAAACATAAAGTGCATAATTAAAGAAACAAAGATACACACAGAAAAAAAAGTATTGTTGGTGAATTCCTAATTCTAATCTCCCTCAGAAAAGCTCATTATCCTTTTCATACTATAAGCAATGTGTGTACATACACAAATTATATTTTCTACTCTAATGATATAAACCATTTACATTGTACTTATTTGTGGCAAGTAAATAAGAAAATACTGCCATGTTAATAGATTCTTTCCTAAAGCACTAAAGTGGTCATGAAATTGCTGCTTACATTGCAAAATCAGCAACTATGTCCCCATTCCCACTTAGTCAGACCCTTGATTCGGGGTGGAAATTTGACCTGAGGTTTGGGTTGGGTTGCAGAGAGATTCAGAAGAGGAGACCAGAGAGTTGGAATGAAATGGAGCCTCCATTGCTTTTATTCCTTTCTTTTGAAAAGCAGCTTCTGGTAGACTTGTTTCATGATCTATTTATATCATCTCTTAAGTCCTCTAGAAAACTCCCAGGACAGTCTGGCTATTCTTTTTCTTCAGAAAACCTATTTTCTGCCGCAATAGCATTTTGTTTTTAGTGATTGTCCTGCCTTGTGAGTTCCTTCTTCTGGAGGAACTCTGGTGTGAGGATGGGCCTCACAGCTACCTTGGGACTGAAATAAATCCATGTTCCATGAGGAGAAGCTGCAGTACAATACCAATGTTATTATGTCTGGAGCAAGTCCCAAGTCAGTCTCACCCATGCTTGTACATATTTTTCTCTAAAGTCATTTAGGTAGCCTAATGTAAGAAACCAATAGTAACACAACATGTACACCTATAGCTTATGCATATACAGTAGAATCTAGAGTCATAAAGTACAGTTATTCCTCAGTATGTGAACTTCAGCTATATACATTCAGGAATGAAATAGATTTAAAGGTATTTAGACTAGGTTATTTGGATGAAAAGAATCTACCATTGTCTACACTGTCTTATGTACTGGAGTAATAGCTCTTGCTTTCTACCTCTTGCCACCTAAATTGTCATTTTCCAAACACAGAAACCAGATTGATTTGGATACTGAGCTATATCTGTACACTACCTACTTGCACTGTTTTGCTCTCAGTTCAGGTCACCACCTCCTTTTGCTCAGTTTTGTACTCAACTCTTTATACTTTCAAACTCTCAGCTTCCTTCTTATTCAACATTTTCTTCCCTACTTTTCTCTCTTCTCAAAATCATTCACATAATGAAATATAGACCTTCCATGTTTCCTTTCCTATGACCCTATGTCAAGAATGCTTCAAGCTGGAAAAGCCCAAATGTCTTTCTAAAGAGTTATTGTTGGGATGGTGTTGAATAGTATGGGATGATAATTATACCCTTAGCTGAAAGTCCCACCAAAAAGCAAGGGAAATGTTCCTTTTGGGCCTCTTGAAACCCCTGTTAACAAGCATAGTTCCTTGACATTATCCTGCAGAAGTAAGATTATGATAGCCAAAATCTGGTGACTATCTGTTAGACTTCCTCAAGAACAAATTTTGAAAATTCTTTTACTTAGTCCTTGGATTCTGGGCCTTGCCACATGTGGTCCCAGGAATTTGTGGCAACAGCCCCCGACAGTGAAAACTGTTGACTGTCTGATGGGTATAGTCATCTGTCCTCCACTGGGATGAGCTCCTCTAATTCTGCCTGGAATTTCACCAGTATAGTCTCTTGCCAGCTGTATAATTAGAAGCAAATAACATCAGTGAAACCCACCTTTCTGTAAAACAGAGATGATAGTATCTGCCTTACATGGTGGGGGACAAAAGTGGAGATAATAGTTCAATGCCTGACACAAAAAACTCCACAAATGGCAGCTACTATTGTTGTCTGCTAACAGGATGGCAGCCTTCACTGGCTTTCTGATCTAACCTTTCTCAGCAGCAGTCCCGGGTCAAACTATGACCTGGTGCTACCTCTTGTGACCAGCCATTTCCATTAGAGCTCATTAGCCACTACAAAACAAGAAACTCCTCCCAGAAGGAAAGTTATCTATTCCTATTCCTGTCCAAACGCACACAACCTTCTTTTCTTTGAATCTTTACATCTCTAAAAGAAGTTACTTTTAAAATTTATCTACTAAGGATGATTGAGAAAAACCCCTTGTCTCTGATCCTTGCTCCCATCAACTAGGGCTGTGCCTCTTTCCAGCTCTAGATGAAATCCCTTCTGGGAGAATTGCCCCCAATACCTCTTCCTCCCCTTTGTTAGTGGTGGAATGCCCTGAGATTTATTATGCACAGGAAGGTCAGATCCCTGAGAGAGGAAGAGTTCCTAGTCACTACTCTTGGTTACACTTTAATGACAGTTGAGAAGGGAGTGAGCCAAGGAAGCATTTCTCCCTAGTTAAAAGAAGTTTGGAGCAAAGCTCCTGCCTCTGTCTTTCTCTTAAAATTAATCTGACAGTTCTGGCAAGCACACCTTCTCTTCTCAGGTATGAGAACATCCTGATAAAGTGTCCGTGTTTATTCTTGTTTGACTCACCAAACTATATGATGAAGATATTTGTTTTGTGGTCTTATTAAAAATAACTTGTGTACCTTTATACCCAAAATTTTGTGTAAGAGAATTAGATGAATGTAAGTAGTAAAGTTGAGGTATTACCTTTATACATAAAAAGTATGTTTTATATTATATATATATATATATTTTTTTTTTTTTTTTTGCAGTACCAGGGATTGAACCCAGGGGTATTCTACCTCCGAGCTACACACCCCTGGCCCTATTTTTTTTATACTTTATTTTGTTTTGTTTTTGCGGTACCGGGGATTGAACCCGGGGGCGTTCTACCGCCAAGCTACACCCCCGGCCCTATTTTTTATACTTTATTTTGAAAGCGGGTCTCACGAGGTTGCGGAGGGCCTCACTAAGTAGAGAGAGAGAGAGAGACAGGGGGAGAGAGAGTGAGAGAGAGAGAGAGAGAGAGGGCTGAGGCTGGCCGCCAACCCGGATCCTCCGGTCTCCGCCTCCCAAAGTACTGGGATTACAAGCGTGCGCCACCATGCCCGGCTTTATACTTTATTTTGAAACCATGTCTCACGAAGTTGCGGAAGGCCTCACAAAGTAGCTGAGGGCTGGCCGTGAACCCGGATCCTATGGTCTCCACCTCCCAAGTACTGGAATTACAAGCGTGCACCACCACACTCGGCAGATGTTTTATATTTTTAAATTTAGTTTTCATTATGATATTCATGTGTGTCTGTGGTACTGGGGGTTAAGCCCGGCGCACTCTACCTCTGAGCTACACCCCCAGCCCTTTTTTATTTTTGAAACAGGGTCTCCCTAAATTGCTGAGGCTGGCCTTGAACATGTGATTCTCCTGTCTTAGCTCCCAAGTACTGGGATTACAGGCCTGTACTGCCACACCTTGCTTATTATAATATTTTTTGAAAGAATTCACTCCACATGGAAGTATATATAGTAAAAAAATGAATATACCTTCTATTATTGCTTCTCCTAAGATTTCAATCTCAAGGAACTAGTAGATGGTATTAATCAGTTTGTTGGTGCTCCTTCCAAACTAGAAAGCTTTTTAAAGGATTTAGTAGAAAGGAACTCTGGCATGAGTGTGCCAAATTTTATTTTGGATTGGTCTGCAAATCTCAGGTATGGTTGAAAATTTTGCAATTATCTAGCACATTATTGAGCTTAGAAAACTAAATGCTATATATATAATTTCCCTGCCCCCCTTGGAAATGAAATTTTTTATGATTTCATCAAGCCTTCACATCATTGTGTTTATATCAAGACCCCAAATGTACTTTCTTCCAAAAAATGAAATAAGTGACTTGATTTTTTTTAACCTCTAAATTTTGGAGAAAGGAAGTAAAATAATGCAAAGTACTACTATAAAAGTGCTACTTTGCATCTCAAGATACCAGCTTAGGTGTGTACATTGCTCTCTCTCTCCCTCTCTCTCTCTCTCCCTCTCTCTCTCTCTCTCTGAGATTGAAATTAATTTGTCAGTGAAAATTCTAGCATATAGAAATTATTTTCCTCCCCCCTCTTCTTTCTGGTAAGCAATATATTTTTAAAACACATACTTGTGGTCAGAACTGGGCTAAAATTTTTGGCAGAGCTTTACTTAATATGAGATATCACAAAAACCTTAATGCAATAAGGTAAATATTGTAGTAAATGCCAGTATTTCAGTATATATTAGCATATCCTTACTTTCATTTTGCTAAGATTGACTAACATTTAATTGCCTTGCCTATGTTAAAAAAGGAAAGAAATTCCCTTATAGGGGTATGTAAACTCCTGAGGTATCTCAGCTGTGAACCCAGCCAAGTTGCCCTCCTCCATCCAGCTACTTCACTCCTTAACACACAGAACCTTAAACACAACAGTAAATAACCTTCAATAAATTTGAATCTTATCTCAATCTAAAGACACCACCATCATTATGGGGGAATGTTGTTAGTCTGCAGAACCTCAGTCCTTTTAGAACAACATACACAGCAGTATCCAAACTTTTTGGCTTCGTCTGGATATTGTTACTGCGGGAATTGATGCCACATTCCTGGGTGCCATTTATAGAGAGATTTCTTAAACACTGGTTGTGTCACAGTGCAACTGACCAGTTTGTAGGGGTTTTGCTATTCCACAGAATCAGAGAAACATCTAATTATCATTTACCTCATTTAGAATTAGAATCATCTAATTATTTTACTACCTTTGGAATTCTATAAAAATGCTTTTCACCTGACAAATGTAACATTTTAAATCTGGGTCTATACATCTTTTTATTTCTTTTCTTTTTGATTAAGGTATCAGCATAAATTAGTAATTAGTTTCTTACTAGTTTAAATAAGAGATTTTAAAAATTACTTTGGATTTTAGAATTAAAAGAGAAAAAGTACACTTAATAACTGAGCTTGTTTTGTGTGTTTCCTTTTATATTTAGACTGTGTATACTAGAAATAACTGGCTTTTGGATAGAAATACAGAATCTTTTGAGTACTTACCCTGAATTCTGGGGTATTCTGGGTACCCAGGTATGTAATTAGGACATTGATGATATATAAGTAGTATTTATCTCAGCTTATATCAGCTCTCATATCTTGAGATCTGCCTGTTATCCATAGTAAACTCACTTCTTTAGAAGATAGGGTTAGATGTTTAATTTTTTTTAAGTTACCCATAATTGTTGGGGCATCTTAGTATCTAACTTGCAAGAGCATTTCACAGTACACATCCCTGACTCGGTGTCACAAAAGCATGGTCCACACCAGCCCTGTCTTGATGGGATTGAGTCAATCAG
>PVJS01003744.1:29568-73763 GCA_004027185.1 Glis glis | reverse complement strand
TAGCCCTCCTGAGGCTAGGTGGGGCTATCTGTGGGACCTCCCTCCAAGGGGTCCGCCAGTGCCATCTTTGCCATTAATATGCTGAATTACTGCCACGTGGGAGAGGCCTGGTACTCGGTACTCTAGAGCAGGCTTCTGCTAATCCACCAGGCCCTTTCATGGCACTGGGTGGGGGGCCCTACAAGGTACCACAGCTGTATGTCCTGTGGTGATCCCTGGGGACTCTATAAGGGCGCTACAACCTATGGGCTGCAAGTCTGTCCCACCTAAATGTCACCAGAGACTGTCTACTTATCCATGCGTCTACTGTGTCCCATAGCAGACCCCACTCCCACTTCCGCTGGGGCAATCCACACCATCTCAGACCCCGAGAGTCCCTGTGGCTGCACTGGGTGGTCTTCCCCTGGGGCGGCTCATTGATTTATGGTCTCATTGAGTGCTGCTCTTAATCTCTGGGGGGGGCGCTCAGCTGCTGCCACAGGTTCTGGTCAGGCCTCTGGGCACTGGGGACTCTGCTGAGCGTGGATCAAACTGCTGCTCGCTTTTGTCGCTGATGCTCTGCAGTGCTGGTTTTAGAAAAGGTTCCTGGTTTCTTTGTTGGTGGTCTGCAGAAGCCGCAATGCTGATAGCTGCCGGCACGGTCTGACCAAGATGGCACTGCTGCTGCTTCTGCTGATGCAGTAGTTCAGGTCTGTGTTGCATGTGGGGCGAGTTGCTGCTCGCCTTCACTGCTGCTATTCTGCAGTTTCTGGATTCACAACAGGTCGTTGGCATCTCTGTTGGTCTTGTGTAGAAGCCACAATGCTGGTAGCTGCTGGTAAGGTCCTAAGATGGCGCCACTGCAGCTGCTGTAGCTGCCGCCAATTCGTCTCTTGAGTGTGGAGCGAGCCGCTGCTTGCTTTCGTCTCTGCTGACCTGCAGCTGCTGAGCTTACAACAGGTCTCTGGCTTCTCTGCTGGTGGCATGTGGAAGCCGCAATGCTGGTAGCAGCCGGCGTGGTCTGGCCAAGATGGTGCCGCTGCTTTTCATTAGGTAAGGCACTTGGAGCTGTTTACTTTCCTCTGTTTTGTCTTCTGGCTTTGATTCTCTCATGTTTCAAATTTTTCATTGTGTAGTTCAAGTTTTAGTTGCTTTTCTTCTGTCGAGAAGTTGCTTTCACGGCAATTGAGACCCAAGTCTCAGATTGTAACGTGGTTTCTCCCTTAGTCACTATCTTGGACCCGCTTTTTTTTTTTTTTCTTGGTACTGGGGATTGAACTCAGGGGTGTTCTACTTCCAAGTTACACCCCAGCCCTTTTTTATTTTTTAATTTTGAAAAAGGGTCTTGCTAAATTGCTGAGGCTGGCCTGGAACCTGTGATCCTCCTGTCTCAGCCTCCCAAGTACTGGGATTACAGGCATGTGCCACCATGTCTGGCAAGTGCTTTATAAATTATAAAGTTCGGTGAGGATGTCCCAAGGGACCATTAAGATGCTCTTGATCATTAGTATTATCATCACCTTCTAATATTCCTTTCATCTTTCCTTTCCAGACATGAACACAAAAATATTTCTGCAGTACTTATCTTACCAAATGAGCTAATTCCCACAAGGTCCCTCCAAGAGGCATTCTGTCTCTGGGACCAATTAGGGAAGCCCCTAGCTTCTCCCTTCTCACTATACCATTGTCTTCTTAAGGCCTGTGGGCCCATCTGGTTCAGAATGAAACCTCCAGAGTCTTTCTTCTCCCTCAGGCCACCCACTAGACTGGCTCCATCCCCACTAAGATAGTAACCAACTCTCAGACCAGCAGGAGGGATTTCAGTTAGAGTTCAGCTGCAGCCATTAGATAAGACTTAGGCACTTAAGCACATGGAACTAATCTCCAGATTCAGCCCCAGCCCAAGAGGCAAGTGTCCAGGTTCTGGTGTTGACTCTAGCATTGTCTAGCAGCATGACCTTGACCAAATCCCTCACATCATCTTGGTCAGAGTCATGTAACTAGGAAATAGGTAGGACCATGCTTAGCTATCTTTAAGCAATTCTGTCATTTAAAAAGTCAGGATGGCCCAAGTGTCATCCCATCTGTGACCCTAGATTGATTCTGACCTCAGGCAAGTTACTATACCTCCCTGACCTCCAGTTTCCTTATTCATTCAATGGGCAGATGAATCCCTATCTGGACTGGATTACCTCTTCAGAACAGAAGTGAGGGTCAGTGACATGGATGAGAAGAGTTAGGTGGTGTGCTTAATAATCAAGAGCTTAATAATCAGCCCTGGAAAGCTGGGTGGGTGGGTTATGATTTTTATTTTCCACCAATTTCTGTGGTGTAAATACACCTATCAAGGCCAATGTAAAGCAAGCAACATGATGTCACTAAACTGGGGTTGGGAGTGCATAGTAGCACTTCATTATATAGTACTTCCACCAAACAAATTCTGAGATGTAAACCACCTCTACAACACAGATAGTTTAATGGGGGCCTGCTTCTGACCCTGCCAGATAACAGAGGGCCTATTTATTTCTTTATTTATTTATTTATTTTTGCGGTACTGGGGATGGAACCCAGGGACATTCAACCTCCAAGCTACACCCCCAGCCCTATTTTTTATTCTTTATTTTGAAACAGGGTCTCACTAAGTTGTGGAGGGCCTCACTAAGTGGCTGAGGCTGGCTGAAAATCTGCAATCCACCTGTCTCAGCCTCCTAAGTACTGGGATTACAAGTGTGAGCCACCATACCCAGCTCAGAGGGCCTATTTCAAAGCTGACATTTTTCCTCCTTTGTCCTCCCCCTTTCCTTTACCTCTTGTTATCAAATAACATGTTCTTATCCGTGTACTTATGGAAAGGGACCTGGCACCTATGGATCTGAACTGACTGAACGAAGACTTAGACATGAACTGTGTCCCTTCAGATAACACACCAGCATGGCCCTGGCCTGTGACGCTGAACTGACTCAAGGAAGACGCAAACATGAATTGTGCCCCTTCTGATACACACATGAGAATGACCCTGGCCTGCAGATCTGGATGAGAACTTACTCAAGGATGACTTAGATATGAATTGCGTCCCTTTTGCTCAGACACCAGCATGACTCTGAAAAGCTAACTCTTAAAAGGGACTTGCTTGCTTTGTTTGGGGAGAATCCAGGGCTTGTTCCTGAACTCTTAAGTTCACTAGTTTCTCTGATTTGCTAGCAAATCAATAAATTTCTTTTTCCTTCTTCCCAAAAGTTGCCCCAACTATTTTTTTCAGCAAACTGGGGCAGATGCCAGGATTCGATAACAGTTTTTGGTGACCCAGATGGGACCTGAGCGCATCCCTTGCTCCCATTGCATTCAGGCCAGGCACAGAGAGCTGGCTGCTCAGGATTTGGGAGATGGGGTGGCTAGCCTTGGGTAATACTGTTTTGATGGAGGTGCTCTCCTGCAAGGGGTGAGTGCGGGAGGGGGCGGAGGGGGAGGAAGTTTAAAGACTTCCCAATAGCTGCCAAAGTTTTTTTCTACATTGGGGAACTCTTGTTTTCCCCTCCCTGAGCGGGTGCAGCTCGCTTTGTCATTCGGATTGATTTGGGAGGAAGGAAATTGAATGCAGTAAGTCGCGGCAACCCTGATCATCTGTAAATTCCTCTTGGAGTACACTCCATGACCCGTTGGTTCCTCACACCTGACCCTCCCTGTGGAGGCCATCTGTGGTCCTGTGGCACCTCTCGTGCTGGAATCACAGTTAAGTGGAAGCCAGGGAATCTCCTCGGGGGGGGGGTTGTCCCCATCTGTAAACATGGGTTCTTGTTCTGCTGGCTGATCTTTTGTCTTAAGATTCTCATCCATCTCTGACTGTGGGCCCTTCTGATTGACTCTGTGTGTGTGTCTATTTGTATCTATTTTCCCTTTGAAATGTCAGTTCTGTATTGGTTCCTGTGGAATCTCTTTGAGGACTTCAACTAAATCTATCACTTAAGACTGTAGGGGTAAAACTAAGAAAAAGATGAGATTTTACAATGACATAATTTGGCTGATGTATGTAAGAAAATGTGGCTGATGATATGTAAAGTATACTGAGTATGGTGCAGTCTTATGATTGGAATTGTCTGGCTGAATGGAAAGAGATTCCAATGTTTTGTGTGTGTGTGTGTGTGTGTGTGTGTGTGTGTGAGCATCTATGAAGTTGCAGGATAAGGAATTTGAATTACCTGGAACTAAATTAATGGTGCAGAGAACTGCAGCACCTCTGGTGTCTCAGCTGGAAAAATGTTGAGAAAGATTTAATAAGCTTGAGATAAAATTGTCCTCTCTGCTGCAGTGTTGTGGCTTTTGGGACAGTGGCGTCCCCCACAAAAGTGGCGTTTGCCTCACCCTCAGCAATGGCAGTGGCTCTCCTTGGTGATCTGACTCCCTGCATGACATAAGCACCTGGGTGTTTTTGCTGGGTGTGCTCAGAGTGGGTGGGTGGCTTTTCCCAAGACCTGCAGCCAATGACTGGGTAGAACCCGCAGTTCTCCTCCAGTCCTAGTGATACGGGCTACCTCCTCTTATTGGATTCTTATCCAGTGGATTTAGATGAATGAAGTCCAATGACTAAGAAAGGGTATAGAAATATGAAAGTTCATTTTAAGTCAAGGAAAGAGAGAAGACAAAAACAGCTCCCTACACACAGGGGAGAGGGGTCCCTGAAAGAGGGTAACCATAGAAGTTCTTGGGAGGTGAGCTCTTAAAACTTACTGAGGTTCCCCATCTGCTCTTTTATGATTGGTCAGAATTGGTTCTTGGGGAACCAATGTCTTTTGTCCAATTTCAATCCTTAATTTAAATTGTTATCTTGTGGGCTGGTGGGCTCTAATCCTCTGGCACCATTTGTCTCTCACCTCCCCTATCCTTGTTTACATAAGTTGTCCTCAGAATGCAGCTTACAGAAGGTAACACAGATGGCCTCTTTTAACCCTTCCTGTTCCCAGGTCCTCTGCGCTGCCTCATGTCCTCCTCTGATGAAGTTCTGTTAGGGAAATGGGCCGTAGACCTTTTCTGGATGCTTCAAGCTGGTAAGGGGAACTGTTGGAGGATTGCAGTCAGGGTGGTGGATATGCTAGAGCACATTGGAAGAAGGAATCATTCATATGTGGTTTTGTTCCCATAACCATCTATGGCTGCAGGGTGCAGGACACAGCCTCAGGAACTTGATTTGTGAGTAGCTTTCCCTAAGTATCCACAATTTTGTTTGTTTGTTTTTTTGTTTGTTTTGTGGTACTGGGGATTGAACCCAGGGACATTCTACTTCAGAGCTACACCTCCAGCCCTATTTTTTATTCTTTATTTTGAAACAGGGTCTCATTAAGTTGCAGAGGGTTTCCCTAAGTAGCTAAGGCTGGCCACGAACCCGGATCCTCTGAGAGGTCTCAGCCTCTCAAGCACTTGCTTGTAATCAAGCATGCACCAACACACCCGCTTCATAATTTTGGTGTGTTCATCTGGCTAAACTGGTGGTCAGAGTTGTTGGGCCTGGTTATTTTAGTTTGCTGGTTAACAGGCATTTATCTATTTATGACATTGTGTTAGTAGTGGGCATCAAAATGAAAACTGACTTGTTTAAATGATAAAAGGGTGCATTCTAAAACAAGATTTTTAAAATTTTCTAAGAGTTGTGAGGAGTGCTCCAGATCTCTGGAGCAAATTTGCCAGGGATACTCTGATATTAAGCTGCTTAAAGAAAAAAAATCTCTATATGGTTAATATAATTTTTATTGGACAGAAAAGTTTCAGTGAGTAGAGGGGACAATTGACATTAAACCCTCACAGTAATGCATGTTGCCTTTAAGATGTGTAATACCTGGAGGAAACAACACTACAGCCAACATGTGTTTGTTGGCTGCCTCTGCAAAGGAATCCTAAAAAAGGAGCCCCAACAGCAGCCCTGGACAAAATTAATAGTGGGAACTCAATTAAGATTGTCTGATCTGTCTTCTATGACAAAAGTTGTTGTACCAGTTAAATGCTCATTAAGCCTTTTCACATGAGAGGCAGTGACTTCAGTTGCAAGTACCACTGGAAAACACACTCTGGTCCTGTCTTTTCTTCACCAATCAGAAAAAGAAAACAGCTCACTTTGCTGGAGGTCTTCAGGGAAAAGAAGTGAGTAAGGCCTCATAGATCGATGGGACCCCTGAGAAAGATGGTCAACACTACCCCAGTCAAGAGTTTACTAAAGGAGCCAGGCGTGGTGGCGCACACTTGTAATCCCAGTACTTGGGAGGCTGAGACCAGAGGATCTGGGTTTGCGGCCAGCCTCAGCTACTTAGTGAGGCCCTCCGCAACTTAGTGAGACCCTGTTTCAAAATAAAGAATAAAAAATAGGGCTGAGAGTGTAGCTTGGAGAAGAATGCCCCTGGATTCAATCTCCAGTACCACACACATACACACACAAATTTTTACTAAAGGGAGGAATAGTCTTCCCCAAGAAAAGGAATAATACCTCTTTAGAAAGGAAACATTAACAGGGATCCAGCCTCTTCTACACAGATTTTTAGGTATGGACTGATTCAGATTTGCGCATTCCCCTACAACTTCATGCCTGGTTTACAGTACTGGGCTTAAACGATGTATTCTTCTGCATCCCACTGAAAATGAAATTTCAGTTACTGTTTGCTTTTACATGACAGGACACTAGTAACCTCCCAGTATTGCTGGATGGTTTTATCTTGGGGATTTGGAAACTCCTCTGCTCTGTTTAATAAAAAGCCTAGTGAAGGACTTGAGAGAGTTGCAGTTGGATCATGAAGTTCTTCTGTAATATATGGATGACTTCTTTCTTATACCAGCTAAGATTATGGACACCGCCTTTTTAAACACCATTATGATACTGAACTACCTGGTATCTTGTGGATATAAAATATCCCCGAAGAAGTGATTTGCAAAAAAAAAAAAAGTCTTCTCTTTGGGATTTCAGATTAGTCAAGGCACCCAATGTCTGACGTCAGATCAGAAACAGGCTGTTTTGAGCCTTGGGGAACCCAGATATTGGAGACAGTTATGTGGATTCCTGGGAATTGCAGGATTCTGTTGCACTTAAATTCCAAATTTTGGACTAATAGAAAAACTAATGAAGCCTTAAAAGAAACAGAGACAGAGCCTTTGATGTGGACCTCAGGCTGCACTGCATTTGAGAAATTAATACAAAGCCTCATGATAGCACCTGAACTAGATCTGCCTGATTAAAAAAAAAAGGAGTTCAAGCTGTATGTAATTAAACCAATGTACAGCCCTGGCAGTACTTTTACAGGTATTAGGAGACAGAGACAGCCAAGGGCCTTCTTGTCAAAGCAGCTGGACCACACCACAGAAGGATGGCCTCCCTGCTTTGAGTGGTAGCTGCCACTGTGACTTATTACTGGAGGCTGAGGAGTTTACTCTAGGGAAACCCATCACTGTGTTTGTTGCTCACCAAGTCCTGATCCTATTAGAACAGAGGGTTAATTACTTTCTGACTGTTGAAAATAGGGAGACAGCAGGTCACCCTACTAGACAACCCAAAGTCAGCCTTAAGACTGCATCCACTTTAAACTCAGAGACTTTGTTGCCAGAAAATTATGATGAGTCAATACAACGTGATTGCCTGAGGATCTTCAACACTGTGTACTCTAGCAGGTTGGTCTCGCCTCATCCGCCCATGCAGAGCCAGACTGAAATCTTTTCACCAATGGAGTCAGGCAGGAGCCCGGCCATGTCCTTGAAGATGGCTCTTGACTAAAAACCTAGGGACTAGATAGAAGAATAAAGTGTTCTTCACAGGCCCCCTCTGGGGTGAACCCTGCAGGCCTTTCCGGGCAGCTAAGACCACAAGTTAAGGCAGAAAAATCCAGCAAGATAGAGCAGATAACTGCTGGAGAAAAGAGAAACAATGCACAGATTAACTACTGTTCTGCCACTGCATTTTGCTTGCACTAGGTAAAAATTTTCTACCCACCCTTCCCTTCTAAAAATTAAGTTAACAAATGTATTGTAACAAACAACTTGCATGTTTTGGGCTCGGGCTCAGATCTGGAGCTTCGCTCCCTGAGCCTTCACTGGTGAATAAAGAAACCTGCTTTATCCTACTCTGGCCTCTGTCTCTTGTGCTCCATGAACCAAATCTCCTGTAACAGGAGCAACTTCATGAACAATGATCAGCACTGGAGGCTGAGGAGTTTACTTTAGGGCAACGCATCACTGTTTGTTCCTCACCAAGTCCTGATCCTATTAGAACAGAAAGATGATTACTGGCTGACTGTTAAAAATAGGGAGATAGCAGATCATCCTACTAGACAACCCAAAGCCAGTCTTAAGACTGCATCCACCTTAATCTCAGAGACTTTGTTGCCAGAAAATGATAATGAGTCAATACATCGTGACTGCCTGAGGATCTTGAACACTGTATGCTGTAGCAGGTTGGTCTTGCCTCACCAGCCCATGGCAGAGCTAGACTGAAACCTTTTCACCAATGGGAGCAACTTCATGAACAATGATCAGCTGATAGTTGGATACACCATGGTCACCAGACAACAGATGCTGAAAGCTGAAGCTCTGTCACCTGAACATCAGCCCACAAGGCTGAGCTAATTGCTCTTACAAGAGCTCTCAGACTGTCCAAAGGAAAGGAGAAATGACTCAACCAATGAGCAAGGCATGGGAACTAATGGAGATTGCATGATTCCTGGAGCCCCCAATCTACCAAGAAAATGGAAAAGATGGATCACATGTTAAAGAAAGCAAGAGCTAAGTTATGTCAAGAAACTCACTTACAGTGGGATAAGGTATAGCCAATTGCCTCCCCTCTGGAAATGGGTGGACCCCAGAAATGGGTTTCAATTAAACACCATGCCTGGCTGAGTATAATGATTTTTGATAATGAAGTTTAAAAAATATTTTAGGGGCTGGGTGTGGTGGCACAGACTTGTAATCCCAGTACTTGGGAGGCTGAGACCAGAGGATCCAGGTTCACGGCCAGCCTCAGCTACTTAGTGAGGCCCTCTGCAACTTAGTGAGACCCTGTTTCAAAATAAAGAACAAAAAATAGGGCTTGGGGTGTAGCTCGGAGGTAGAATGTCCCTGGGTTCAATCCCCACTGCAAAAAAAAAAAAAATTAGGAATAAGAAAGGATCTTGTATGGTAAAGTTCATCCTTCAGATTGTCCCAAATGGGAAATGGAAGACTAGGATAAAATCAGAGTATTAAAAGCAAGTCGCAGAAAGTTTGAGTTCATGGCAGAATGTTTGTGGAGGATAAACCGATTTTGCATGTATGAAAAAATTTGTTATATTTTTAAAAAATTACTTAAAGAGTTTACAGTGAGATTTTATTAAGATAATTTCCTCTGTTTTCTGATGTCCCCGTTACCTCTAGTTGTCATAACTGAGCCATGAATTCTGTGTAACTGTGATGTTCTATTTGTGTTTCCCAAGTTTACAAATCTCTTCTTGAGGTTTTGCAGGTTCAGGACCATCAGACACCATGAAAAAGGAAGATTAGGGTCTATGAGTCCTGTTCACAAATTTAAAAACAAAGGAATCTTTTTAGGCTGAGTTAAAAACCACTTGCTTAAGCCGGGTGTGGTGGCGCACGCTTGTAATCCCAATAGTTGGGAGGCTGAGACCGGAGGATCCGGGTTTGTGGCCAGCCTCAGCTACTTAGTGAGGTCCTCTGCAACTTAGTGAGACCCTGTTTCAAAATAAAGAACAAAAAAATAGGGTTGGGGTGTAGCACAGAGGTAGAATGCCCTGGGTTCAATCCCCAGTACTGCAAAACAAACAAACAAACAAACAAACAAACAAACAAACAAACAAACAAACACAATACACCCCATATGCTTGGTTTACAAAGGACTCTACCGAATATATAAGAACAAGAGTAGAGTAGTCTCATAATAAGAAGTATGCTGTACTCCAGGCTTTGAGCCACAAGGACTTTTAATAGTTTTATATGTGAATATATTCATGGTCTATTGGCTACCTGGCTTCCATTTTGAAATATAAATAGGTGAATGGTCCCTGGTTAAATGTTATGGAAAACAATATTGACAAGGTATCTGGGTTACTGTACAATGTACTAATGTGTCAGTTTTTCATTTTCCTGTCGGTGCCCCCTGCAACTGCCCAGTGAGCACACCAAAAGTGTGAACACTTAGGAAAAAGCCACCTACAGATCATCATGCCCCTGGGGCCATGTCTTTCAGTGATGTTAACTTGGAACCCAACTGCAGTGAAGTTGCAGATGATTATGAAAATAAAAACACATCTCCGTGGTCGCCTAGATCTGCCACCTCCAATGGGACCTTAACTGCCACACCCTACTACACCCCCTCAGCCCTACTACACCTCCTCTGTCAGCAGAAAGTAGCTCTGAATGACTGTCAACCCATTTCCTTAGGCAGTTAAGGATACCTCATGGGAGGAGAATAGTGAGGAGTTAGATCTTGCATTTGCAGTAAGGGTATAGGACCCCAGAAGATAGATGAACGGTTAAGAAACCAAAAACAAACACAAGACGGGAGGGAAGGTGGCATTGGAGTAGGACCCTTAGGCGAGTCTGAGATTGGCAAGTCAAGCTGTTATCTACATGCCAGATTACCTTCATAGGAGCTAAGGACTAAGAGCGGTGAAACTCAGGAATATTTACAAGGATGCTTTTAATCACCAAGGCTGAAAAAAAGCAACAAGCCCCCGAGTAAGCTGAGAAGGGAAGGAGAATAATGGCGTGCACCTCTGAATGGGGGGAACTTTGGATCTGTAAAAGGGAAATAAGGGAAAACCCCAGAAGACCACAAATCCAGCTCCCTGGGATTCAATACGCAGACCCCGAGGGTATCTGGCACAGAATCGCACACCCCCACGTTGATCCCTGGCCGGCGACCCTGGAGAGAAAACGCTGCCCACCCGCACCACCCCCTTCCTCTCTAGAGCGCTGTATTTGGACAGGCTGAGGGGAGCGCGGGGCTTACAGGAGTGGGAAATAGAGACTAGGCCTTAAACCGAGCGGGTGGGAACACACGCTGAGCTCTGCGTGCAGCAGTTTGATTACTACACACTGCATGAAATGTGGAGGAGAATTCCCGGCTTGGGACCACAGAGCAGCTCAGCCCGACCCCCCCCCCCCCGCCTGCCCAGTGCAGGCTGCCTCGCCCTTCACTCCGAGTCCAGCGACGGCCCGACTGACCGGGTGCAGGGGAGCACCGAGCCAGGGTCCACGGGGCAGAGGGTTCGCGGCGTGCGGGGGAACCAGCGCTGGGGCTGGAGACTGATTTTCCCACTCGGGGAGCAAAGAAGGCTGGACCTGGAGCTGGAGGGAGAACCGCGTCTGAATTCCTACTTGTGGAGGGCGGGCTTCCCAGCGCACGGGGGCTTGCGTGGGAGAGGCCTCGCACTCTGTCAGCAGCCACACTTGGGCTTGACGTGGCAGGGAACATCCCGAGCCCTCGCTGGGGGACCGAGTCAGAGGTGAGGGCCGGCTTCCAAGTGGGCGACGGGGCATGCTTGGGACAAGTCACTCCCTGGGTTATCAGGGACATGGGGACCTTCAGCCGCAGGGAGGATTCGCGCCCCACCGGAATGCTAACTCACAGAGCCAGCTCAGTGGTGAGGATAGGTTTCCAAGTGCTCGAGGGAACCTCAGCATGAGAGGTTTATTTGTTTTATTTTAGTATGTATTTATTTGTTTTAGTGCCGGGGTTTGTGTCCAGGGCCTCGTGCACGCTAGGCAGGCACTTTATCACTGAGCTACATCTCCAGCCCGGAGAGGTTTTTCACTCTGCCAGCAGCAATAGAGGGACTCTGCTGCCGAGCCTCTCTCGGCTCTTTCACTCTGCTCTGCCCCACTAACCAAGTACTGAGGAACTTTCTAAGCAACAGACGCCCGGCCCACCTGAGACCAGCCTCTGTAGCGGGAGACTGCAACATCCTCACTCCTCCAGTCAACTCCTCCAGTCAGCTCCACCGTCCCATTCCTCCAACGAAGTACTGAGTGAGCACACAAGACTCAGCCTACCCCAGTCAGCCCCCCTCTCACTCCCAAGCCGAGCATACTCTGCTAACCTCCCTGCTCCTGGCTGACCCCCGAGATAAACCCAGGCATCTGGAACTGAGCAGGCAGGGGCAGAGATCTTAATCAGCTTAGGAGCATCATTTTCCTCTCTTCAAAGGAGGCCACGATTCAGGAAGAAAGAAAAACCTGACACAGGAAGAGATTGTTCATAGTTACCCTACTCAATCTCTTTCCAGTAAGACAAAGTTTGTCACATTTTGCTAAACAACTCTTAAGGGTTTTTATTGTTGGATTTCCAGGGTTTGTTTGTGCCTTATATTTTTGTATTTTTATCACTATCTTTCTATCTTTTATATTTTTCTATCATTTTATTATCTTTATTGTTATTTTTTAAAATTTTATTCTAGGCCGGGCGTGATGGTGCACGCTTGTAATCCTCGGAGACCGGAAGATCCGGGTTCGTGGCCAGCCTCAGCTTCCGCATGTGCTCTCTCTCTCTCTCTCTCTCTCCCTGTCTCTCTCTCTGTCTCTCTCTCTCTCTCTCTCTCTCTTTCTACTTAGCGAGGCCCTCCGCAACTTCGTGAGACCCGGTTTCAAAAATAAAGTATAAAAAAATAGGGCCGGGGGCGTAGCACGGAGGTAGAACGCCCCTGCGTTCAATCCCCGGTACCGCAAAAAAAAAAAAAAATTATTCTACTTAAATTCTATTTTGTACTTTTTCCTGTTCTTGACTCTTTCACTCTCTTCCTTTCTTCTTTTCTCACCCTTCATCCTTGCTTATGTGATTGCTTGCCCCTGTACATACCAACTGACTCCTCTAAACTCATCTAAATACCACCTGCTGCTCTCAACTTCCACCCTTTTACTCCTAGCATAATGGCTTGGTTTTTTATATGAAGCCTAGTGGATGTGCTAGGGCAGCTCCAAATTATATAGTTGATTCCTTCTCAGACTACCTCATTACTCATTCTAGCCTCCCTCATTTCTCTACTAGTCAAAACCCTTCGACTGTACCTGCTCGACTGTGCCCAAACCTGGTGTGCCTTCCTCCCCCTTTCCAAAGAACTATACATACTAAACTCCACCAGATTTCCCTCCTCCCTCCTCTTGAAGACCTCAAAATTTCTTTAGCCCCACTACTCCAGCTTCCCATCAACCAAGGAACTATACTGTTATCATCCTTAAGAAATACTAAATTCACACAGCTCCCTCCCTTATCATACATGTCATTGTGATCATCAAAACAACAGAAGTCCTCGAGGTCACACATTATACAACTGTCTATGTAACCTATCGATAGATATTGACACTTGCTAACTGATGTCTGCACCATCCAGGTGATTGGTGGAACAAGTACTGTAGTAAGCATAAGAGACACCTGGCCAATAACTTAATGTTATATAGTACTCAACTCTGTTGCCACTACTGCCTACTATCCCCAGCTATACCAGAGATTAGAACCTATGGTGACAACACATATTTATAAGACACAACCAAGACACCTGAACCATACCCCTACACTAGCTAAGAGATGGCACACCCTACCACATTAATTAGCATAGAGAATCAAAAGGGCAACAGCACTACAGAAAGAATTAACACACAAAGAACTTAGAGATCATGAGAAAAAGAACTATGAGTACACTCAAATACTTCCACAACAATGGAAGTTACAACAGAAGGGGAACAGAGAATTTCAGATGGTGAACTCAGAAATTTGATTATCAATCTGTTAAATGACCTAAAGGAAGATCTGAGGAAGGAACTCAGAGGAAATAATAAGGAAATAAAAGAATATGTCAAAAAAGAGCTAGAATCTTTGAAAAAAGTCAAACAGAAATTGTGTGTGTGTGTGTGTAATTGGTGCATTGTAATCATACATCATGATAAAGTTCAGAGTGATGCAGACATACATGCACACAACACCTGATGAGCCTTCCCCAGCTCCCACTCTGCTCCCTCACCCTCCCCATGCACGACATTGAGATTAGCATTGATAAATTTGTGTATGAACATTATGTCCATTGAAGTGTTTCCTTCGAGTCTCCCTTTCCCCATCCCAGAAATTTTTAATGCATGAAGAATGCAATAGACCAACTAAAAAACTCAATAGATAATATCACCAACAGACTAGACCACATAAAATCCAGAGTCTCATCCTTAGAAGATAGTACATTCAATCTTGAACTTACAGTAAATAACATAGAAAACAAAATAATGAGAGACCATGACCAGAACATTCAAGATATATAAGACACCATAAAGCACTCTAATCTCAGATTAATTGGAATTGTGAAAGGCCTACAGAAGCAAACCAAATGAATAAAAAAATCTCTTCAAAGAAATAATATCAGAGAACTTCCTAAACCTGAAAGACAAGATGGAAATTCAGATACAAGAGACATCCAGAACCCCATTTATACAAGATCAAAGAAGACCCTCTGCACGTCACATCTTAATTAAAATGATCAACATTGAGGCCAACGAGACAATTCCAAAATCATCAAGAGCTAAAGGTCAGGTGACATTCAGAGGCAAAAAAATATGGATTATACCAGACTTCTCATCCCAAATTCTAAAAGCCAGGAGGGCATAGAATGAAATTTCCAACCAAGACTATTCTATCCAGTCAAACTATCCTTCAAATTCAATGGGGAAGTAAGAATCACCCACAATAAACAAAAACTAAAGGAATACATGAACACTAAACCAGCACTACAGAAGCCACTTATGGAAATAACTCACAAAGAAGAAACAAAAAATATACCTCAAACACAGAGAAGGGACTATTTCCATTAAGGATATAACCAAGCAAATCAAGACGTAAATTAAAGCTAACAAAACTAAAAATGTTAGGAAAGAACAAATACCTCTCTATAATAACACTGAATGTAAATGATCTCAACTCTTCAATTAAAAGAGACTGAGCCGGGCATGGTGGCACATGCTTGTAATCCCAGTACTTGGGAGGCTGAGACCAGAGGATTTAGGTTCATGGCCAGCCTCAGCTACTTAGTGAGGCCCTGATTAAAAAAAATAAATAAAAAAAATAGGACTGGGGGTGTACCTGGAGGTAGAATGCCCCTGGGTTCAATCCCCAGTACCACCAAAAATAGAAAATAAAAATAAATAAATAAAAGATATAGACTGGCAAAGTGGATTAAAATTCAGAACCCAATTATATGTTGCTTGAAAGAAACTCACCTTACATGCAATGATAAATGCAAGTGAAAGACGAAAGGATGGAAAAAGATGTTCCATCTTTTTCTTTTACCTTTTTTTACTTTGTTTTTGGAAACCAAAAACAAGCAGGAGTAACTACTCTCATATCTGACAAAACAAACCTCAAGCTTTATGGGTGTTTAATTTAAACCCATTTCTGATGTCCACCCATTTCCAGAGGGGAGGCAATTGGCTATACCTTATCCCACTGTAAATGAGTTTCTTGACATAACTTAGCTCTTGCTTTCTTTAACATGTGATCCATCTTTCCTATTTTCTTGGTAGATTGGGGGTTCCAGGAATCATGCAATCTCCATTAGTTCCCATGCCTTGCTCATTGGTTGAGTCATTTCTCCTTTCCTTTGGACAGTCTGAGAGCTCTTGTGAGAGCAATTAGCTCAGCCTTGTGGGCTGATGTTCAGGTGGCAGAGCTTTAGCTTTCAGCATCTGTTGTCTGGTGACCATGGCGTATCCAACTATCAGCTGATCATTGTTCATGAAGTTGCTCCCATTGGTGAAAAGGTTTCAGTCTAGCTCTGCCATGGGCTGGTGAGGCAAGACCAACCTGCTACAGCATACAGTGTTCAAGATCCTCAGGCAGTCACGATGTATTGACTCATTATCATTTTCTGGCAACAAAGTCTCTGAGATTAAGGTAGACGCAGTCTTAAGGCTGGCTTTGGGTTGTCTAGTAGGATGATCTGCTATCTCCCTATTTTTAACAGTCAGCCAGTAATCATCTTTCTGTTCTAATAGGATCAGGACTTGGTGAGGAACAAACAGTGATGCGTTGCCCTAAAGTAAACTCCTCAGCCTCCAGTGCTGATCATTGTTCATGAAGTTGCTCCTGTTGCAGGAGACTTGGTTCATGGAGCACAAGAGACAGAGGCCAGAGTAGGATAAAGCAGGTTTCTTTATTCACCAGTGAAGGCTCAGGGAGCGAAGCTCCAGATCTGAGCCCGAGCCCAAAACATGCAAGTTGTTTGTTACAATACATTTGTTAACTTAAAAAGAGTGAGGCTTTTTTCAACCTGGTGTTTCCCATACAGGGAAGACTGCTGATTCTCCCCCACTGTTCCAGCCAGTTTGCCTGTGGTGGGAGAATGTGGGGGAAGAGCGGGGTTGAGGTAATACCATACACACCTATTCTCTCAGTCGGCACAGATGGGAGCAGGCAGGACTGGGTGATGAGAGCTCAGCCCTAGGTCTGCAGGGTAGGGAAGCAGCTCTTGGTCCCTGAAGACAGGAGGCAGGACATCACTTCTTTTAAGCACCAGGACCACTGGTGGCACCCCAAATGGGACAATGATGGAAGGGGACCAGTGAAAAAGAATTTGGTTACAGCCCTGGTGAGCTGGCTGGGAACATGGAGGGATAAGAAACCTTTTCCTCTAGGCTCTGCCACACATTCTTGCAGGCACAGGGCAGGCAGTTTTAAGCTCACGTGGGTTAGTTAGACTTATTCTGTACCATTCCTCTGGAAATAAAAACTGGCAGGGCACAGAGTCTGTTGTGAGTGTTGCCAAAAAAAAAAAAAAGGCAGTGGGAAGGCTGAGACCAGAGGATCACAGGGTCACAGCAGCTTCAACAATTTAGTGAGGCCCTCCACAACTTAATGAGATTGTTAAAAAGAAAAATAGGGCTGGAGGTGTAGCTCAGAGGTAGAATGCCCCTGGATTCCATCCCTAGTATCACAAAGAAGAAGGAGGGGAAGGAGGAGGATTGGGGGTAAGAGAAGGAGGCGGACGAGGAGGATGAGGAGGAGGAGGAGGAGGAGGAACAGGAGGAGGAGGAGGAGGAGGAGGAGGAGAGCAGCTTGCTCCTGAGGCTTGATCCTGCAGTGCTGAGGGTGCTGTGCATGGCATTGAGAGCCAAGGCCCACACAAGCACTCAGGAGTCAGATTGTGTGCCGGTCTTTATCACTCTTCAGGTGAGGATCCCAGCCCCGGTTCCTGTCTACTGTGCAGTTAGGGTCCTCTGCCCCTTGGCCTGGGGCTAGAATCAAGATGCCAGAATACAGAAACTTATCCCAGAGCACCCCAGGGATGTGTGAGAGGGAGAGTGCACTCAGTGGGGTGCTTGAAGCACATAGAGCTTGGCAGGCTGCCCAGATGCAAACAGAGCCCCAGTCAAGGGCTTTCTGGAACCTTGGGCTGAGCACCTCCCAGGGGCTGCTTCCTCTGACCACAGGGGGAGGGGAGCAGCAGTTAGAAAGCCATCTCTAACTTAGCTCTCTAACTTGCATATTAATAGATGGCTGCAGCAGCACATTTTCTAAGCTCAGCATTCCCTAGGCAGAACTGGGGTGTGGGGAGAACATTTGCTTGGCTGCCTGGATAGCTGCCACTGACCAGTTTCTGGCCATTGAAGGAGTGGATTTTAGACCCCCTCACCTCACATGGTGTTGTGGGAAAAGAAACAAGAAAGCTCTCCACTACCCCAAACTTAGTATGCATGAGAAGGGAGGTGTCTTTCTGCTTTAAAGCCACCCTCTGGACCCACCACATGCTGACTCTGGGAGGGGTGAACTACTCTTTCCATGGTGTGATTGATGACATCTCACACCTAGGCCTAATTTTTGTAATGTTTCCTCTCTTGTACCCTGGAGAGCCAATTCTAGTATTATAGAGCTCTGTATCCTAACCTCCTTCTGGTAAGAAGAAGAAAAAAAGTCTTCTTAAACAAGCACCTGTACAAATTTACAGCAGAATATAGAATATATCTGGGGAGTCTCTGATATACTGAGCCATCTCTGACTTCTTGAGATATCTCTAATCTATATGTCTTTTTACTAGAGTAACTATGGCCATTTCATTTTTTTTTGAGCTTATGGTTTTTCTAAATTCACCTGGGTTTGCACATATGTACTTTTGTTATGACTTTTTTTAACATTTTGTCTAACTAGAGGCTTTCTGGGTATCTATCTTTCAGGAGTCCTTTTGCTCCTGCTATCCTGTCTCAGCAGTTAGTCAAGGGTTAATTCTCTGTTTGGTTTGACTAAAAGTACAGAAAGCATCTCTTTTAGGGGATGATAAAAAAGGGGATGGACAGTGGTGATGATGGGTGTGTTTTCCTGCCAAAGGGAGATAAAGTGGCCACCTGAATCGACTGATCCAGTGTCATCCATGACTGGCAGACTGCCCAAACATAGCCAACTGTACAGGTTTTCCCCATGTCTATGTCATACAATAAAATCCACAACAGGATATGTTTTGGTTTCTGGAAGCTGTAGATCTGGAATCACTCTGGGTAGTAAATATCTGTAACTCTCTTGTCTCCTACCTGTTGACATTGTTTGTTGCATTATGTGTCTATATGTTGTCTAGATGGTACCAAATTTGGCATATTAATAAATGAACACTCATAAACTAAAAAATAAAAGCATACAGGCAAATACCTTTTAGTTCATGTGACGTTTATCTGATGCCTTGATTTTCAGGAGGAATCTATGATTTAATTATTAAATTGGGTAGATGCAAAATGGAATTAATGCTTTAAAATGCTCTTTGCTTCTTAAGATCTACACTAGCATTCAGGTCTATTGAATGTGCTCCTAAATTGTTGGTATATAGGAAAACAACATTGTGAGATGGCTTTGTTTTGGGTCTTACTAAAGACAACAAAGGTTGCTGGAAATTGGAGTTCTGGTCAATATGTAATCTTGTGTACAAAATTTATAGGTTGCTTTGATGGGGACAACTATACATTCTTTCACCTGAGCACCCTAAAATTTTGGAGACAATGATCAGACCAATGAAACACTCCTGAACAATCATTACCTGATAGAGTTGCATGGAGATTTTTTGAACCCCTAGCAAAAGAGGCCAACTGTTACTGGGCCAGATACTGGAATTACAATGATGCCAAAAGCTGGACTATACATCCCGAACTTCATTCTATTTTTATTGGCCATCAACCTTGGAGAACCAGTCACAGAGAGACTAGGGATATTTCCCTTGGGAAACAAAAGGAAGCCAGGAGGGCAAGAGATGATGCAGCCAATCCCGGTACATTTATATATCAGACTGTACCTGCAGCTGGGGACAGTAGGATGCTGTTGGGTACTGCTAGATGCATCAGTAAGCACGGATACTCCAACAGGTTTGTTACATGTGTGGCTGTGCACAAATGGAGAACTAGGTTCAGGTTCAGGTTCAGGACCTGGAGGACACTTTGGGGCAGTCAGACAGTGAAAGAAGTTTAAAAAGATGCTTTTTTTTTTCCTCCTCTGTCTTTAAATAGGAACTGTTTCTGTTGACTCCCAAGACACTAAAGAGAAAATGCCTAGTCTTTTCTGTGCCTGAGCTTGGTAATATAGATTAAAGGACGAAGAGGATGGCTACCAGAGAGAAATGGAAACAGAGACACTATCTTGCAGCTGAATTTGTTTTGCAGGAGGAGAGTAAAGATTCTAAAGTTTGTGTTAAGGAAAAATCCAAAGCTATGCCAGCAAGGTAAATCAGATGTGGCCCTTCTGGCCACAATGACAGATAAAAAATTTGTCACACCACCAGAGCCCAAAAAGACAAAAGGAAGCCCAGTAAATAAAGGAAGATATGTATAGGTATGAGTAGGTATTTTATTTTTTAATATGCTTTTATTGGTGCATTATAGTCTCATATCATATGTAAATAATGTTGACAGTGTCATACATGCACACAGCATTTGGTGGGCTTCCCCCCATCTCCCCCCTTCTCCATACAGAGTACTAAGATTGACATTGGTATTTTAACATATGTATACATAGCTGATGGTAGTAATTCCTTCAATGATCCTCACTCTTCCCCTTCCCCTTCCCTTAGACTACCTCCTTGGCTCCACTGAGGTTTCTTCTTCATTATCTGGAGTCCCTCTGGTATCCCCGTTACTTCCTAGCTTGCACATATTAGAGAAAACATATGACCCTTCACTTTCTGTGACTGGCTAATCTCACTTAACATAATGTTCTCCAGGTCCTTACATTTTCTTCCAAATGACATAATTTTGTTCTTATTTATTGCTGAGTAGAATTCCATTGTGTGTATACTCCATAATTTTGTAATCCATTCATCTGTTGATGGATACCTAGGTTGGTTCGATAATTTGGCTACTGTGAATTTTGCTGCTATGAACATGGGTATGCATATATTACTGTGGTTCTCTGGTTTAAACCCCTTTGGAAAGATATCCAGGAGTGGTATAGCTGGATCATATGGTGGATCCATTCCCAGTTTTCTGAGGAATCTCCATACTGATCTCCATAACGAATGAACTAATTTGCAATCCTACCAACAATGTAGAAGAGTTCCAATTTTCCCACATCCTCGCCAACATTTATTATTTCTTGATTTCTTGATGATTGCCATTCTGACTGGGGTTAAATGGAATCTCAGTGTAGTTTTGATTTGCATCTCCCTGATTGCTAATGATGTTGAACATTTTTTTCATGTATTTATTGGCCATTTGTATTTCTTCTTTTGTGATGTGTCTATTCAGTTCAATTGTCCATTTTTTGATTGGGTTATTTGGTTTTTTTTAGTGTAAAGTCTTTTAAGCTCTTTGTATATTCTAGATATTAGTCCTCTATCAGAGGGATAACTGGCAAAGATATTCTCCTATTCTATAGGCTTTCTCTTTAGACTCTTGATGGTTTCCTTTGATGAGCAGAAACTTTTTAATTTAATGCCATCCCATTTATTAATTTTTGTTTTAATTTCCTGAACTTTGGGGATCTTGTTGAGGAAGTTTCTACCTGTGCCTATATGTTGGAGTGTTAGACCTATGCCCTCCTCTAGTAGCGTCACAGTCTCTGGTCTAACTTCCAGGTCTTTGATCCATCTTGAGTTGACTCCTGTGCAGGGCGAGAGGTAAGGATTTACTTCCATTTTTCTACAACTGGATAACCAGTTTTCCCAACACCATTTGTTGAAAAGGCTGCCTTTTCTCCAATGTATGTGTCTGGCACCTTTGTCGAAAATCAAAAAGAAAACCCGAAGCAATCAGGTTTTCTTAAGATATCGGTCTGCTTTTGGTCATTTTACGAAAACAAGCCTAGAGTGGAAAATTTTACATTTTATTAAGATAATTTGCTGTGTTTCCTGCTCTTTTTTCTGTATCTAAAACAATACTGTTTTCTAATCAAAGATTTCTTGTGTTTGTGTATTTGTTAGGTCTTTGGTTACTTAGGAAACTACATCTTAGATTCCCAGTTTAAGTGTTTGTTTAATGGCCACTTTATAACTCAGGCTAAATGAACAACTATTATTTTGGGTTGCTATAGTATATTGACATCCTATATATCTGTGACTACAAATGTGTATATATCTGAAGGGTATATATGCAGTGGATTTGAGCTCTAAGTGCTATATAAAAGTTTATAAAGTAAAAGATTATATAAGTTTATAAGTATATAAAGTAAAAGATTATATATACTTATATATACTTATATGTAATATAATATATATTATGTAATATATACAATTGTGTAATATATATAATTATTTATATATATATATATATATATATATATATTTACAGGCAAATTAACCAATAAGTGCTCTCTTTTATACAACAAGCATTGTGTTCTGAACCTTAAACACATAAAACAGTTAATAGAATTTTTGAGATTTTTATCATGTACATGTCCAGTACCATTAAAATAAAAATCCTTGCCATTTTTAAACCTTGTCTACATATGTTTTCTTTGACTAAATAAATACTTTATTATTGTATAAGTGAGATACAATCTTATATCACATAATAGCCTATTTCTGATTATTAATGCTATTCCTTAAACTTATAAAAGGTCTAGAGCTATTTAATTTTTGACAATGTTGTTTGCCTTTATAGACCTGTAACTATAGTTATCTCACTGAGCCATGAATTCTAAATTTCACTCCAAAAGTAAAAGCTAATTTAATATATGTAGGACTTATTTGTGGCTGTGATGTTAACTATTGCTAGCTTCTTTGTGTGTTAGAGGTATTCATGTTCCCAAAGTATACAGGACTTCTAAAACACAAAACTTAAGAGAACACTTTATCAAGCTAAGGCACATAGTCAGAGATGGATGAAAATCTTAAGATAGTAAATCAGTCAGCGGGACAAGAACCCATGTTTACAGATGAGGACAAACCCCCCCCCCCAAGAGGAGATTCCCTGGCTTCCACTTAACTGTGATTCCAGCAAGAGAGGTGCCACAGGACCACAGATGGCCTCCACAGGGAGGGTGAGGTGTGAGGAACCAACGGGTCATGGAGTGCACTCCAAGAGGAATTTACAGATGGTCAGGGTTGCTGCAACTTACTGCATTCAATTTCCTTCCTCCCAAATCAATCCGAATGACAAAGCGAGCTGCACCTGCTAGGGGAGAGGAAAACAAGAGTTCCCCAATGTAGAAAAACACTTTGGCAGCTGTTGGGAAGTCTTTAAACTTCTCCCCCTCCCCGCACTCACCCCTTGCAGGAGAGCACCTCCATCAAAACAGTATTACCCAAGGCTAGCCACCCCATCTCCCAAATCCTGAGCAGCCAGCTTTCCGTGCCTGGCCTGAATGCAATGGGAGCAAGGGATGCGCTCAGGTCCCATCTGGGTCACCAAAAACTGTTACTGAATCCTGGCTCCTGCCCTAATTTGCTGAAAAAATAATTGGGACAACCTTTGGGAAGAAGGAAAAAGAAATTTATTGATTTTCTAGCAAATCAGAGAAACCAGTGAACTTAAGAGTTCAGGAACAAGCCCTGGATTCTCCCCAAACAAAGCAATCAAGTCCCTTTTAAGAGTTAGCTTTTCAGAGTCATGCTGGTGTCTGAGCAGAAGGGATGCAATTCATATCTAAGTCATCCTTGAATAAGTTCTCATCCAGATCCACAGGCCAGGGTCATTCTCATGTGTGTATCAGAAGGGGCACAATTCATGTTTGCGTCTTCCTTGAGTCGGTTCAGCGTCACAGGCCAGGGCCATGCTGGTGTGTTATCAGAAGGGACACAGTTCATGCCTAAGTCAGGTCTGCAGAAGAATTGACTCAAGGAAGGCTTAGGCATGGACAGTGTCCCTTCTGATAAACATCCCAGCATGACCCTGACCTGTTTATCTGAATGAGAACTTACTCAAGGATGACTTAGACATGAATTGAGTCCCTTCTCATAAGACACCAGCATGACCCTGCAGAACTAACTCTTAAAAGGGACTTGATTGCTTTGTTTGGGGAGAATCCAGGGCTTGTTCCTGAACTCTTAAGTTCACTGGTTTTCTGATTTGCTAGCAAATCAATAAATTTCTTTTTCCTTCTTCCCAAATGCTTGTCTCAATTATTTGATTCGGCAAATTGGGGGCAGGTACCTGAATTTGGTAACACTACTAGTAAAAATGTGTCAAATAATTAGGTTGTGAAGATTTTGAGCATTTATTAACTTTGTGTGTGTGTGTGTGTGTGTGTGTGTGTGTGTGTGTGTGTGTGTGTGTTACAGGGGATTGAACCCAGGGGTTCTCTACTACTGAGGTATATCCCAAGCTCTTTTTATTTTTTATTTTTGAGACAGGGTCTTTCTAAGGTTGCTGAGGTTATTCTCTAACTTGTGATCCTAGTGCCTTACCTTCCTGAGTCGCTGGGATTATAGGCATGCGCAATGGTGCCCAGCATGATGTTTTTAATGCAATTTATTTAACTATGGCTAACTTAAAAAATTGATCATGTTTAACAACCAGCTCTCTCTCTCTGTGTCTCTGTTTGTGTCTCTCTCTTTTTCCCTCTCTCTTTCCTTTCTCTCTCTCTCTCATACTGGGGATTGAACTGAGGGGCATCCTACCTCTGAGCTACACCCCAGCTCTTTTTTTTATTTTGAAGTAGTCTTGCTAAGTTGCTGAGGGCCTCACTAAGTTACTAAGTTGCTGAGGCTGGCCTCAAACCTGTCATCCTCCTGTCTCGGTCTCCAAAGTGCTGAATTACAGGTGTGTGCCACCATGCCTGGCTCAGCTCACACTATTTTAAAAACTTTTAGAATTGGCTGTGTGGCCCGTGGCTCACTAGGAAGGACCTCAGAGCCCAGTCTTCTCCGTCTGGATAGTTGGGAAACTAAGGCTTAGACAGAAGGCAGGGATGGGCACTCACAGTCATGGGAAATTGACCAGGACTTGTGCCAAGGTTTTTAATTTCCTCTTGTTTAATTCTCCCAGCAGCCCTAATAAGGGGAGAGGATGCTATTAGCATTTTACAGAGGAGACAAGTGAAGCAGAATAACAAGATTAAGAGAACAGGCACACCTATAATCCCAGGATTTGGGAGGCTGAGACAGGAAGATTGCAGGTTTGAGGCCAGCCTCAGCAACTTAGAGAGACCCTGTTTCAAAATAAAAGATGAAATATGGCTGGGGGTGTAACTCAGAGGTAGGATTCCCCTTGGTTCAATCCCCAGCACCAAAAAATAAATAAATAAAGGAGAGAGAGAGAGAGAGAGAGAGAGAGAGAGAGAGAAGCAGGCACTAGAACCTGATAGATAGATCTGGATCTAAATTTTGGCTCTGCACCTATGAGATGATTTGTGAGCCCCTGGGCACATTCCCTCACTTCACGGGCTTCCACATCCTTGTTTGTGGTTTAGGGATGACCCTTCTTACTTCCAGAACCTGGTTCAAGACCTGGTATAGCAGGTGTACCCCAGTCAACTCTTAATTCTCATCAGAGAGGCCGACTAACTTGTCCAAGGTACTGTATGGGTGGAGAATGGAGGAGGATGTTGACTTGCTCAGGTCATTCAGGAAGGAATAAAGGTCTGACTCAGACATGGTCTAACTGACAAGTCAGGGCTTGGGGTTTGGGCAGTAAAAGGGGAATCAAAATGTGGTCTTAAGTTCTTGACACATCTGCCAGGTTCTCCCCCTGCCCCAGAGCTGTTCATATTCCTCAAGAAGGCTAGAAAGGAAATAGGTCACTCTCCATCCCCCTGGGGGTTGTTTCCTTCTGCTCTGTCCCCAAGGGCCTCTTCCTTGTAGGGTTCTTGTCGACAGCATTCTGGGAATTCTATCTTGGCATCCCCACTGGGGACCGGAACGGCCCTTCCCAGCTTTCCTGGGAAGGCCAGGTAAGAAGGCAGGACCATAAAGCCTTAATAACTTGTCCACTGGCAGGGGCATAGATGGCTGAGCCTTCCTTCATCTGCATCCCAGAGCCCAGCGAGCAAGGTCTTTGGGAGCCAGGGCGGGCCTGGCAAGGTACAGAGAGCTGCACCATGGAGAGAAAGTGGGGGGCTCAGACCCTGACCTCTCAGAAACCTTGGGATTTTCCAGAGACTGGGCTGCCTAGAATCTTGGCTCCCTGGACTCAGTTGCCCAGGGGGCTTCCTGTTTAGTTTCTTTCTCTTAAGAGCTAATTCAGTGACACACTTCTGTGGATTCATGAGAGGTGAGGTGGTTGCGGCGCTTGGGGCTGTGGGTGGGATCCCAGGTGTCTGTGGGGCTGAAGGTCAGAAGTAGTCAGGCCACCCAGCCCCAGGCCCCTATGTCTACACCCCAACACTCCTCCAGCCCCTTCCCTCATATCTCAATCCCCTCTTATTCACTCATTCTTCCTAGTCCCTCCTTCCTTCCTTTATCCATTTAATAATTTTTTACTGATCGTTCCTCTTTGTCAAGTCATGTTCTAGGCATTAGAAGCAAGGAAATGAATAAAACAACTCAAGGATCTTCTAGTGAGGCTGAGAGGCACATCCACGAAAGGACAGTGATATTCCATATCCCGGAAGGAGCCTTCTCCTATCATAGACACCCACCTCCATGCCTGGGGCATTATAAATAAAGGCAGAGATTGCTGGACTGGCAGAATCTCAGAGACCAACTAAATGCATCCCCCATCCCATCCACATCAAGTTTGATTCAGACAAAGAGGCTTTTAAAAAAATTTATTAAGCTCCAAAATGGTAATAATTTTCCAAGTCCCTTTCCATTGATTCCCTCTGCCTTTTAATAAAACCCCATGGCCTCCCACATTCAAGTATGGAAGCAGAAGGAGGAAACTTTATCTTGAGAAATAGTTTGTGTCTTCCATTTTGGCCCTTTGTCCTAGGACGGTTATGCTTCTGTCTTGTGTGACCTTACCTCTTCCTCTGAATTTCTGAATTCTGCATAGGCCAGGATTCTACAGTATCCCATGCCAAACCGTAAGAAACTCAAATTGCCCTGCAGATGGGAGAAGTTTGCATTCTTCTCCTCTCCCATCTAGGAGCCTGTTTGCTGGAAGTAGGAGAAGGTAATGATTAAGCGGAGGCTCTGAAGTCAGACTGCCTCAATTCAAATCCCAGGTCTACAGCAGCAACCATGCAATCTGGAACAAACCACTTGTTCCCTCTCTCTGTCTTAGTTTTTCACCTCTAAATTATAGGCAAGCTGGGAATGGTGGCACACACCTGTAATCCCAGTACTTGGGAGGCTGAGACAGGATTAAACATGGCGTCTTCAGCTGCTTATAAAAAAGGGTTAAATATAAGAACAAAAAACTTGTATTCTGAATTATAGTCAGTAAAACGAATGAAAACAAAATCTAACCCAAAACTTATGAATGGGGTTTAAAAAATTTGTTACTAAAAATAATCATACATATGCTCGAAAGCACTTTAAAACACTTTTAAATTGTAATTTAACCAGAACTTCTGTAACATTTACCACAAGTTATGTTCTGGTAATCAACATATTAGGAAACACCCAATAGTAAATCTGAAACTCAGGAAGTTAAATACAGAAAACAAAAGGATTACACTTTAAAACAAGGGTCTAAGTACAGGCATTGCTAAGAAACTACCAGCACTGAAGTTTTCCTTGCAAACGTCTTACTTTAAACTTACAGTGAAGACAAACGAGGTGGTTAGAACATGTAGAGCTACAGAATGAATGCAGTGATGGGTTACAGCAGAAGAGGGAATGCCTTTTGGAATCCACAGCATCAGATATATGGCTCTAAGCAGTTAGCGGTACATGTTTTGGTATTCTTCCTATTGTGTTAATTTTCAAATTTCGGCTGAGCAATTTCTCTTGTACAAGTTAATAGCTGACAAAAACAAATTAGAAGAATGCTAAAATGAGTTTTCCTTAATTGGGTAGTATTCATTTTATCTGGCTGAACAAAACCACTTCTCCATCCTTAGAGCAAAATGAATGAGACTATTGCCTATTTTAATACTTTTCTAGTTCAAATGGAAATCATCCTGTATACACAGTATTTGCTGTTAGGAACTAGCACAAAGTAAATTCCTGTCAGTGATTCACTTGGAAAAGAAAAGAGGGAAAGTATTCTGGGAATTAACCAGCCAGCCCAAGTCATTCTAATCTTCCTGTTAATGCAAAAATCCATTCATAAAATTGGCCAAATAATAACTTCCAAAAACTCTCAAAAATTATGCTTTGATTTCTAATTAAAGAACATGAACAATTTGCAAAGAATCCATTATAATTTTTAAAAGATCTTACAAGTTCACATTTGTTTCATCATATTTTCTATTAATCAATAGGGCTAATGATTATTTTTATGGACATAAACTTTAGAATCTAGTCTTTCAAAAGGGCTCCCTGACAATCTAATCACTGTTACATATTTATCAGTTTTCAGGGTACCCCTGGCTGGTAACTAGAGCCAGTTCACAAAGCAAGTTTAAACCTTCCAACTTCAAACACAGGAAATGATGGGGGGGCAATGACACATAATTGCAATATAATAAAGAGCAGATAAGTCATTCTTCACCTAGATCATCAGTTGCACAATTTGTGCGTGCGTGTGTGTGTGTGTGTGTGTGTGTGTGTGTGTGTGTGGTACTGGGATTAAAACCAGGGACATTCTACCTCCAAACTACACCCCCAGCCCTGTTTTATTTTTATTTTGAAACAGGGTCTTGCTAGGTTGATGAAAGTCTCACAACTTGCTGAGGTTGTCCTTGAAGTTGCAATCCTCCTGACTCAGCCTCCCAAGTACTGGGATTATAATCGTGCGCCATCTTGTCCATCCATGTGCACAATTTTAATGACTGAGTCTGTTCTAGTTTAAGGAACCTGCCCTGATCTGAGAAAGGGAGATAAGAATTGCAAGTGCAATTCTAGTTGATCAACTCATTAGATTTTTATAAGGCAAATAAGGAAGGTTAGAAGAGAATCTGTAGACCCACTTATCCTGTGATGTTGTAAAATTGAAGTACTACTTTATTAAATGAGTTATTTTACACAATATGAACATCAATATAATTACAACTGTAAAAAAAATTAACAAGGATGAATTGATTTTCAGATTTCCAATCTGTCAACTGTCCATGTACACAGAACTGTCTTTGCATGAAGCCCCAAAGGGCATGATATCAGTGTCTCTGTAGCCCCTTTATTTTTGCTGATCAACAGGTTGTTAGAAAGGCAGCTGCGGGTTTGTTACCTAAGGTCTGAGACAGTAGAAAAGTCAAAGGTGTCATGAATTCCCCTGTAAATAACTTTATGCCTGAACATCAGCCAATTCTGGAGGAAGTAGAGTCTTAGGAATCCTGCTTTCAAAGTGCTGCTCACAGGTCTTGGGGTCGGCTTTGTGTCTGCAGGCAATGCAGGTGTGTGTTAAGGAAGCAGTGGCAGCAGTCTTTTGGCCAAGTCCTTTTGTCCGGTCTGCTTTTGGGCATTTTTCTGCTGAGACTGAATCTTCTGGTGTCCAGGAGCCATCTCTGGGCCGCGACAGTGTTGCATTGGAGAGAGCCGCACAGCATGAGAGGGAGAGGCGGAGGGCCCCGGGAGGTTGCAGAGGGAAGGAAGGGGATCGAGTCCCAGCACCCTCGGGCCTCCTCCACCTGCCAAGGAGTGGGGAGAGGAGAGTGGGAGCCAGCAGGGCGCCCTGCACACCTGCAGCCTTGCGCTGGCGGCCTCCTGAGCCTAGGCAGGCCACTCCCCATGATCTTTAACTTTTCATTTGTTTTAAATCCCATAAGATCTCATTATTGTGTCATATTCATTATTAACTTATATTATTCATATATTTGCTCTTTCCTTGGGGTTCTCTTCATTCCTTTTTGCATTTTTGTGTTTTTTCACTTTCTTTCTGCCTGAGTAATATTCCCTTTAAATGACCTCACTCTTTGAAAAAGTTTTCTATTACACATTTAAAATATTTTCACTTTAAAAATCTTTTTATTTCAAAATAATTTCAGACTCACCGAAAAGTTGAAAGCATAGTACAAGGAAATTCTGTATACCCCATACCTACAGTTATTACTTTTTAACATTTTGTCACATTTACTTTATTATTCTTTTTCTCTATATAAATATATTATTGTTGGGGTTATAATTCTTAGAGTCATTTGAGGGTAATTTGCAAATATCATGTTCCTTTAATGCTTCAGTGAATATTTCCTAAGAACAAAGATGTTCTCTTATGTAGTAGTTGTCAAACTCAGGAAATTGAACATTGAAACAACACTTATATAATTGAATATAATCCAACTCATATCTTAGTTTTCTCAGTTGTCATAATAATGCAACTGAGAGCAACCCTTCTCAGGATGACACATTGCATCAGTTGCTTTTATCAGTCTGTGCATCTGTTATAGATTCTCAGTATTTCTTTGTTTTCATTATTGACATTCTTTCAGATTAGAAACTAGTTATCTTATGGAACATTCCTCAATTTAAGTTTTTGATGTTTCTTTATGATTTGATTCAGGTTTTACATTTTGGGCTCAAATAATACATAGGTGGTATATTTTTAGAATTTCACATCTTGGAGATAGATTGTATCTATTTGCTCCTTATCAGTGATACTAATTGTGATCACTCAATCGAGATGCTGTCCAGTTCCCTGCTCTATATCTGCTATTTTATTTTTGTAATTAATAAATGCTTTGTGGATAGAGAGCTTGCAACTGTGTAAATATTCTGCTCCTTATCAAACTCATTCCCCACAGATTTAGCATCTATATCAGCAATATTAAACATCTGTAATTTTTAAAATACTTTTATTGGTGCAGTATAGCCTTATAGTCTCACATCATGATATAGTTCATAGTGATAGTGACTTACATGCACACAGTGGAGTTTCCCTCAGCTCCCTCCACACCTTCCCCATATGTGATGTTGAGATTGACATTGGTATTCTCACATATGTACATAATGTCAATGGAAGTGTTTCCTTCATTAATTCTCCCTCTCCTCCTGCCCCACCAGACCACCTCCCTCGATCCACTGGAGTTTCTCCTCCATTATCTGAAGTCCCTCTGGTATCCTGATTACTCCCTAGCTTCCGCATGAGAGAAAATTTATGACCCTTCACTTTCTGTGCCTGGCTAATTTCACTTAACATTCCTGCAAATGACATAATTTTGTTCTTTATTGCTGAGTAGAATTCCATTGTGTGTATATCCCACAATTTTGTAATCTGTTCATCTGTTGATGGACTCCTGGGTTGGTTCCATAATTTGGCTATACACACCCATAATTTGAACAGGGAAAATTCAATATAACAAATTGTTAACTATTAAAAGGTGGGTACTAAAAGGAATGAAAAAGAACTCTAAGAATCCAGAAATAGCAAGTGAAAATACCAACCCCCCTAAAAAAAAAAAACCCAGCCAGAAACCAGAAATGAAAACAGTTACTCCCTTGAGGCTGAAGGAGAGTACATATTGAAGGGACTAAAGATTTAGGAGATACCTCTCTCTGTTTCTTGGCTCCTGACCAAAAAAAAAAAAAAAAAAAAAAAAGGAATTAAAAAATGCCTGGAATTCAGACTTTTCCAAAGAGGTCATGACTCAGTAATGCACAGTTTCCACACTTGGAGGAAAGTGTTGCATGGGTGTGTCAGGGATGGTCTGTAGAAGTGTTTGGTGGGGAGTGTGGTTTGCAGGTGTGGCCCACCAGGTGGGGTGACAGTTCCCTGAGATCATGGCCAGGAAGTAGCCTGCCAGAGCTACCCAATCGTGTAACTCCTGGGTGGGGAGAGGGTGGCCCAAGTGCATGCCCAGAGTTGGTCTCTGAGGTCAGCTGAGGTGACCTGGCCCTTCCACACACCACTCCACTGGCTCTCAAGCTGAATAAGGAAGGAGGACCCAAGCCAGCCACAGAAGTCCCTTCCTGCTGCTATTGCTATCGCCCTCTGTTGACGAAGCCTCGCATTGCACCCACCCGCCAAGGAGAAATGTTTACAGGTGTGAGGAGAAGCTTGTAGCACACCCAGACGAGGTGCTCCAAGGAAAAGCAGAGCTCCCTCCATAAGAGGTCTGGGGGCGGGGGCAGACCTGGTGTCAAGTGGTTGTTGCTAGACATGTGAGTGGCCTGTTGTGTATGTGGGCTGGGGGATGAGAACATGCAGATCGCATATGAGCATTTCATGTGTTATTCAGTATTTTAAGGCCATTGGGTTAGTTGTTTATATCCATTGCCTCTGCTCCAGATAAAATCCTGAGAGGTAAGTATTATTAGCCACATGTGATAGATGAAGAGACCGAGGCCCCGAGAGGTAAGTATCCTGTTCAAGAACGCACAGAAACTGGGAGTGGGGCCAGAATTAAAACCTTCGCCCGTCTGTTTCTTTTTCTTTTTTTTTTTTTTTGGTACTGGGGATTGAACCCAGGGGCATTCTACCTCCGAGCTACACCCCCAGCCCTATTTTTCTTTTTATTTTGAAACAGGGTCTCACTAAGTTGCAGAGGGCCTCACTAAGTAGCTGAGGCTGGCCGCGAACCCGGATCCTCCTGTCTCAGCCTCCCAAGTACTGGGATTACAAGCATGCGCCACCACGCCCGGCTCTCCTGTCTGTTTCTATAGCTGGTATTCTTGCTAGCTACCATACCTTAGATGATGACATGTAGGTGATTCTCTTATAGGCCTCACCATGTGGATGCTTCCAGAGCAGAATCAAAGCTGGGTCTCCGAATTTGTCCTGCTTGGCTTCTCCAGGGACCCTGTGCTCAACAGGATCCTTTTCATTGTCTTCCTGCTCCTCTACCTGAGCTCAGTCCTGGGCAACGGGCTCATCGTCACCCTGATCTGCCTGGACATGCGCCTCCACACTCCCATGTACTTCTTCCTCTGTATCCTCTCTCTGCTGGATATGGCCTACATCACTACCACTGTGCCCCAGATGTTGGTGCATCTTCTTTCTCGCTCTCAGACCATATCCTTTGCTGCCTGTTGGCTGCAAATGTTCGTGTTTTGTGGCCTGGGCCTGACCGAGTGCATTTTCTTTGTTGTCATGGCTTATGACCGCTACGTGGCCATTTGCTACCCGTTGCGTTATACCATCATCCTCAATTGGGGACTGTGTGCACAGTTGGCAGCTGGGACATGGGCCGGAGGTTTCTTCTTTGCTCTAGTCCATACCTACCTCACCATGAGGCTGCCATATTGCGGGCCCAACATGGTCAACCACTACATGTGTGAAGGCCCCTCAGTACGGAGCTTGGCTTGCATGGATACCCAACTCATTGAGATGGTGGACCTGATCTTCAGTGTCCTTATAATTGTGGCCCCGCTCTCTCTCATTCTGGCCTCCTACGTTCGTATCACCCTGGCCGTTCTCAAGATCAAGTCCACCCAAGGCCGCTGCAAGGCTTTCTCCACCTGTGCCTCCCACCTGACCGTGGTCACACTCTTCTATGTTCCAGCCGCTTACATGTACATGAGACCCACCTCCAGCTACAACCCAGAGCAAGACAAGAAGATCACACTCTTCTACAATGCTTTCTCATCCCTGCTCAACCCTGTGGTCTACAGTCTCAGGAACAAGGACATTAAGGAGGCCTTTCTCAAGGTTGTGGGGCATGGTAGGGTGGTCTGGTGAACTGTGGGGTAGAATGTCTAATGCTGAAGAAAGGGACCACATCTATCATGTGTGCAACCAACATTGTGCATCTGAACCAATAGAGCACTTGATTAGTGGAACATGGTTGTCTTGATTAACTTGCCTCATTGTGGTGCAATAACAACTCCATAATCTCAGTGGTTTACAAAAGCAAAAGTTCATTTATTGCTCATGCTCCAGGTTAGTTGTAGATTGGCTGTGGCCTTTTGCAGTCTCAAATCCACCCTGAAGGAGGCGCCCTTACCTGGAACATGCCATTCTATGACCAGGAAAGGAATAATGGACAAAATACACTATGGCTCTTAAAGCTTCTCAGAAGCGATACACATCTCTTTATGCACACCCCATTGGCCAAAACAAGTCACATGGTCAAGCCCACTGTTCTTTCCCTACAGAGAAGTAATACAAGTCACATGGCCATGGGCAGGCATACAAAGTTCCTCTACAGGAAAGGCAGCAAATATAATCTACCATCATATCACATGGTTCATGAAAACAACAGGGGGCCAAGGTGATGTAAGCAAAGTAGTACATGTAAACGGTATCTGTGGCCAACCTTGAATTTTAAGCCAATAGTATGTGGAACAATACAGCCCAGAGATCTGCCTTGGTGCATGAAATCAATGTGGTTCACGGGCTAGCACAGCATGCCCTGAAATGTGTCGTTGAAGGACACAGGATTTGGTGTTAAGGAACCTGAGGTTCCATCTCAACCTTGTTAACGTGCTTTGTGTGTGACTGGGCAACTTGCTGTGATACCCCAGGTTAGCAAGAAATCACAGAGATCAAGGGAGACCAGGAGTAAAGATCAAATTGAAGCCATTTATTTCTTTTAAGCTGGTGGCCAGCGGTCCAGAGTGGGTCTCAAAGAAGACTCCAACAACTGGACACTGTAGTCAAAGTGAGCAGGGTTTTTAAAGGCATACAGCATTTGTGGCTTAAATACTGATTTAAAAATAGCACATACAGCTTATGTTATGGTTATATAAAGGGTTGCATACATCTTGAATTTATAACCAATCAGCTATCCTCAACTAAACTCTAAGTGGGAGGGGGTTTACTTATCAGCAGAAGCTATAGTAACAGAAGCCAAACATTATGCAGTTAATATTATCTCTAGGTGAAAAGTTCAGTAAAGTTTAAAACTTCTCATTTTGGCAGAACAAACTGTTGCTTGGATTACAAATTTTTCTTTTCCTTGGGTGGGGTTCTTCTTTTCAGCTACTCTCAGCAGAGAAGGGGGTTTTTGTAAAATGGAGTTACTTTTGCTTTTACACTCTGTCTCTACATTGCTTCTGGATCTCACTTTATTCATCTATAAAATTAAAACCTTGAACTTAATGGTTTCCAAAGCCTCTTGTGATTGATTCTGAAATTCTCCACCACAGTAGGTGGAGTGGGCACTGTGTACAAAATTCAAAGGTAATATATTTGTGAAAGTCCTCTGAGAATAAGGAAAACACAGGAGGAATAAGAGCTGCTATAACATGTGAGGTGCATCTGGAAGCCAGAATGGACAGCACACATAGCAGTGATTCTTATTCCTTCAAGGGACTTAAATTCCATGGGGGTTCCCTAATTCTGGCACAGATTAGGGTGTCCTGATCCAACATGGAGGGCATAATCCCTATTGTCGATATGGACTCTAAAATAGGATTGCACTGTTATCTCTAGGGTAACTTGTTCCTTTGATCAAATTTTGGGGTCAGTTAGATAATTATAACCCCAACTTGTTAGTTAGGGTTGCATAATTTGGAGGTTTGCTCCAAGGTCACTCTCTGAGTGGACATGGACATCCAGCTTGCCTTGGGGCCTCCTTGGTGGCCCAGTGCTCTTAGGGGTTGAGTCAATTCAGTTCCAGCCTTTCTTGAGCTTCTATTATGGTCTAGCTAGTACCAGGAACTTTGGAAACTAAAAGAAATATGTGGAGAGATTTGAAGACATGAAATTATAAATCTATGACCCAAGACGATGCTACAGTGACCTGTGAGGATGGATGATCTCATTGGAATGTTTTCTCAGGGGGTGGCGGACTCAGAGGCCCAGGTTACACTCCACTCCACTCCCGTGCAACATGGCGCACCTCAGCACTTTGTAAGCTCTCCAGGACTTAGGGTCAGGTCTCCCCCTGAATTCATAAGTTGAAGCCCTAATACCCAAGATGACTTTATCTGGACTAAAGAAGTAATTAAGGTTAAATGAAGTCATAGGGTGAAGCCTTAATCTGATAGGATTTATAGCCTCAAAAGAAAACTGACTTCCTCTCTCTCTCTCTCTCTCTCTCTCTCTCCCTCTGCCATGTGGGAACACAGTGAGAAGCAGTCATCAGAAAGCCAGGAAGAGAGCCCTGCCGGAACCCGCTCATGCTGGCACGCTGACCTCAGACTTTCCAGCTTCCAGAACTGAGAGAAATTAAATTTTTGTAGTTTAAGCCACTTAGTTATGGTATTTTGTTATGGTAACCCGAGCTGATGAATACAGAGGGCACCCCCAAGAAGTTTAATATTATTTCTTTTTGTTACCAGTACTAGGGATTGGCCCAGGGGCAATCTTATACTGAGCTTCATCCCCAGCCTTTTTTAATTTTGATACAAGATCTCATTGAGTTGTCTAGGCTGACCTTGAACTTGTGGTACTCCCACCTCAGCCTCCTGATTTGCTGAGATTATAGGCCTGTGCCACCATGCCTGGCTAGGTTAATATTATTTTTTTTTTTTTTTTTTTTTTTTGCGGTACCGGGGATTAGCAAGATCCTCAGCAACTTAGTGAGACCCTGTTTCAAAATAAAATGGTAGAATGCCCCTGTGTCAAAAAAAAAGAAAAAAGATTTAGCTGATACCTGTGGATGAGAAGGAGCCAGTCATTGAAAGAGCCAGGAGAAGGGAATTTCAGGAACGAGGTAAGCCAGGTGCATAGGCCTCAAGGTAGGAGAGGGCTTTGCGTTGCTGGATGAACAGGCAGAAGGTTCATGTGGTCCTCACAGAGTGAGCAGGAGAGGTAGAGATAAATTAGGGAGGTAGGCAGAGGCCAGGTCCTGAACGCCCTGTAAGAATTGTTTACTTTAAGCCAGGGGTGGTGGTGCACGCTTGTAATCCCAGTACTTGGGAGGCTGAGACAGGAGGATCTGGCTTCGTGGCCAGCCTCAGCTACTCAGTGAGGCCCTCTGCAACTTAGTGAGACCCTGTTTCAAAATAAAGAATAAAATATTGGGCTGGGGGTGTAGCGCAGAGGTAGAATGCCTCTGGGTTTGATCCCTGGTACCACCAAAAAGAAAAAAAATAGAATTGTTTACTTTCTGCTAAATGCAGTGAGGATGATGAGATTTTGATTGGAGAAGTGGTGTCATTTTAGGGATGATAACCTCAGTGTGGGTGTGACTTTTAGAAGGGGGTGACCAGAGAGACAGAGGGAGAAAGGGGTGAGACTGTCAGGGGAGTCCGGCCGGGAGTGTGAATAAGGAACCTCCTCGGTAGAGAACTGCAGAGCATGCCGTGCCCCCAGGGAGAATGCTGGGTGGTAAGTACCGGGAGGAGGCTGTTCGTGGGCTATGCTGCTGGGGTTCAGATGACCAAAAGAGGGAGAACTGGGGAAAGGAAGAAGTGGGGACTTGCCCTGATGAGGGCATGAGCTGAGTGATCAACGAGAAATGGAAGTCTGGGGATAATGACTTACTAGAGAGTTTCTGATCATTTCTGGCCTTGGCCATAGGCTCTGGATGCACTTTGACCTTGCAACCTCAGGTTTTGGCCACCCTCTCAACGTGGAGACTAAAGCTCTCTGCAGCCAGCCAGTCACCTGCCTGACTTCCTGGGCAAGACCTGGAGTGCGAGGCTCCCTGGTGGACTCATTCATAAGCCCCACGTGGTGCCTGAAGCTGCAGGTTCACACACACAAGTCCTTCTTTCTATCAGCCCCACATGCTCGGAAGGCCGACTTCTCCTAGTGCAACCAGCATCCGACTGCAGGTCCACACCACTGGTTTCTTTTCTTTTTAATATACTTTTATTGGTGCATTGTAATTATACATCATAGTGAGGTTCAGAGTGATAGGAGCACACATGCACACAGCGCTTGGTGTGTCCCTCCAGATCCCACCCTGCTCCTTCCTCTACCCATATAGATCATTGAGATTGCTATTGATAACTTCATATATGAACATGGCATTATTTGAACTCTTTCCTTCATCAAGTCTCCTTTTTCCCCCTCCCCACCTGCCTCCCCAATCCCCTTCCACTATTCTACTGATACCTCTCCTTATTTATCTGAAGTTGAATAATTGTTTCATCTGTGAACTGACAGACCCCTCAAAATATCTCTTCCCCACAACAGGAGCTCATCAGAGACCTGATGAATCATGTGTCCTGGGGCCCACACGCCCCTGCAGAGTGCTGAAGGGACAGCAACTGATCCTGAATCTTATTCTTAAGGTTTCCTTTCTCCTAAGCCTATGTATGTATAGACATATACAGACTTTCATTTGGTGCATTGTAATTATACATCATATCAGGGTAGAGAGCAAAAAAAAAAATGCAACTGAACTGAATAGACACTTCTCAAAAGAAGAAATACAAATGACCAGCTGGACATGGTGGCATACACTTGTAATCCCAGTACTTGGGAGGCCGAGACAGGAGGATCGCAGGTTTGCGGCCAGCCTCAGCAGCACGAGGCCCTGTGCAACTTAGTGAGACCCTGTTTCAAAATAAACAATAAAATAGGACTGGGGGTATAGCTCAGAGGGAGAATGCCCCTCGGTTCAATCCCCAGTACCACACACACACACAAAGAAATACAAATGGCTAATAAATATATGAAAAAATGTTCAACATAATTAGCAATCAGGGAAATGCAAATCAAAACTACACTGAGATTTAATTGTACTACAGTTAGAATGGCAATCATCAAGAATACAAGCAATAATAAATGCTGGCGAGGATGCGGGGAAATAGAAACTATTACACAGTTAGTGAGACTGCAAACTAGTACAGCCACTATGGAGATCAGTGCGGAGGTTTCTCAGAAGAATAGGAAAGACTATGTTTCTTTAGACCTATTTTTGCTCCTGACTGAGATAAAGAATAAAAGAAAGTTACTGATCTGGGGTCCTCTGAGTCATCTTGTCCCAGCCATCCTGAGACGACTTAAAATGCCAGTTCTTATGCACTCAGTCACTCAATTGGCAAATACTAATGCTGCTTCACTTGTGTCAAACCCTTCACTGGCCCCTGGCAAACAAACGGAAACTAATCGGGGACAGGTCCTGCTTGGCACTCTGTCTACAGTTGGGTCCTTGGTGTTCAGGACAGCCCGGCTTCTGCAGCCACCAGCAGGTCCTCACAAGGCACCCACTTCCACAAATCATCTCCCTTACCCACCAGTCAATGATCCTTGCCCATCTGCTGTGCGGGTAGGGTGGCCACAGACCACAGGCCAGAGACCCTGTTCTTTCAGGTCTGGATGTGTCCTTCTGTGATCCAGTGGCCTCACTCAGGGGCCCTGCCCCAGCCTGTTACTTTGAGGAAAGCCCTCTTGACATCTTTGTTTCTGAGGCTGTAGATGATGGGGTTGAGAAAGGCAGAGATGACGTTGTAGAACAGGGCCAGCTTCTTGTCCCGCTCTGGGGAGGCATTGGCCCCGGGGTTCATGTACATAAACATGGCAGGTCCACAGAACATGGTGACCACAGTGATGTGGGATGCACAGGTGGAGAAGGCCTTCAGTTGGCCCTGGGCTGAGCGGATTCTCAAGATGGCGGCAAAGATGCGGACGTAAGAGGCCAGGATGAAGGAAAGTGGTACCAGGAGAAGGATGAAGCCCAGGATGAAATCCACTCGGTCATTGAGGGATGTGTCTGCACAGGCCAGCTTCAGGACAGCAGGGACCTCACAGAAGAAGTGGTTGATCTCATTGGGGCCACAGTAGGGCAGGCGCATGGTGAAGACAGTATAGACCAGGGAACAGCTGACACCCCATAATCCACAAAAGGCAACCATGGCCCCACACAGCCATGGGCTCATGATAACCTTGTACCTGAGTGGGTGGCAGATGGCCACGTATCTATCATAGGCCATGACAGAGAACAGCCATCCCTCAGTGATACCCAACACCAGAAAGATGTACATCTGGGCCACACACCCGACATAGGAGATGGTCTTCTTCTGGCAGACCAGGTGCACCAACATCTGAGGCACCGTGGTGGTGACGTAGCTCATGTCCAGCATGGAGAGGACACTGAGGAAGAAGTACATGGGCGTGTGGAGGCGGGAGTCCAGGTGGATCAAGGTGACGATGAGCCCATTGCCCATGAGCGTGGAGAGATAGAGGAAGAGGAAGATGTTGAAAAGGATTACATTAGTTTGAGAATCCCTGGAGAAGCCCAGGAGGATGAACTCAGACACAGAGCTGTGGTTCTGCATTATTCCACAGCTGCAGGAAGCACGGTGGACCTAGAGGCCTGGCTCAGAAGGCAGGCTTAGGTGCCATGGCCATTCCGTTACTGGAAAGGTCTGTGGTTACTTGGTCTTACTTGGGATCAGTGTCAGTTCAGAGACTGAGGTCTACCTGGTGTGAGGTTAAATCTGGGGAGGAGAGGGGAATCTTCATGGAATATTTAGCTTCTTAGGCCAAAATCTTTCCTGAGAACCCCCAAGGTCTCATTTTCTTCTCTTTTATTAGCCCCAGAAGGGCCGCCTGCTTTCCTCTCCTTCAGGAGCTACCATCATATTGGACATTGACGAGTCTCTTCTCCTGAGTCCTGGCTGCAGAGTGGGATGAAGATTTGAAACACTCCCCTTCCTCTTGTCTCAAAACACGTATTCAGAATCCTTTCTTATGGTGCCTTGAACTTTTGATCACTATGGAAAAATAGACAGGGGGAGTCAGAAATGTGGGGAAGGATATATAGTTCTATAAACATGAAAATATCTTAGAAAATCTTACCTGGGTCTATGTTTCTTGACCTTTTTGGGCCTCTGGAAGCTTTCTCAGATCTTTTATTATTATTGTTGTTATTATTTGGGTACTGGGGATTGAACCCAGGGGCATTTTACCTCTGAGCTACACCCCCATCCCTATTTTATTTTTTATTTTGAGACAGAGTTTTGCTAAGTTGCTGAGGGTCTCATTAAATTGCTGAGGCTGGCCTTGAACCTGTAATCCTCCTGTCTCAGCCTCTCAAATACTAGGAATTATAGGTGTGCACCACCATGCCCAGAAATCTTTCTCATATCTTATTTTATATTAGGTGGGTTTACTCAGCAATTCTGCCTCTTTCTATCCTTACCCAATCCCAAAGGGGAGGTTCATCCTGCTTGATTTTAAAAAGCTGACTATACTTAAAGCAGAATAACAGCTGTCTTCTTTGATTAAAGACAGCTTTGGCATATCTCAAGTCTTCCAGCCTAGTAGAAATACCCCTCCCAGTAACAATCTGTCCTGTAGAGCCCCTTTTCCCCTTGAGATTTATGAGTGGCAGGAAGCCTGGGCTTGGGTTTAGTTTATACCATCAAAGATGAAGGGTGAGTCTCTTGTTCATGGTACCATAGGAGGTGGTGTTTTCTTGTGGAGAAGCATGGGATTTGGAATCAGAATACTTGAGTTCAAGTCTTGTTACGTCTACTGTGGCCCTGTTATTGTAATTCAATCTCCTTGAACTTCAATTTCCTTCTCTGTGAAATAGACATAATATCTTTCGGTGGGATATCTTTTGTAATATGTGATATGCATGAGGCCATTCGTGCTGTGGCCATCACGGAGAGGGAGCTCCTTAATGCTAGTTCCCATCAACTGCTCTTCCTCATGGTGTCATTTGTTGAATGGTCACACCCTGTTCTAGGAGCTGGAGAGAAAAGGAGAAAGAAAGACAAGGACGAGGCATATTCCTAATCCTCAAGGGGCTTACAGTTCAGTTGGGGAAATAGAGGGATAGATAACACTAACCATGTTTGCAAATTTAGCACCATGATGGGAATGTGTGCTGTCAGTTTGTGCTATGTGGAAACAGAAATCTTCACATGCAGTGAAGAGTCAGGTAAGCGAACAATGGCAGCCACCTGTTGAGTGCAGTGGTGGAAGGGTAGTGTGTCATGGATGCCCATGCAGAAACACCTGGGCCAACCTTTTGGAGTCAGACTGCCCCAAGAACAGAACACCTGATACTAATCTTAAAGGACAAGCAGGAATTAACCAAGCAAAGAACTCCAGGAAGAGCATTGCAAAGAGATGGAGTAGCAGGTACAAAGGACCATAACCAACGGAGACCTTTGTGCAACCAGAGAGCACTGGGGATAAAGTCTGTGCAGGGATATTGTTAGGAAATGGGATTTTTGGAAGATGAGCCTGAAATTAAGAAGAAAATGGGTATACACAGTATTGTATATCTTGCTAAGGAGCATGGGCTTAATCCTTTAGGCTCTGGTAAGCCACACATGGGTTTTAAGCAGAGAAGTAATTTGTTTGGGCTTAGGTTTTAGAAACATACCACTTGGGTGGAAGTTAAGAGAAGACATTGAAAGAAAAGAAGTAGAGAGAAAAGGCAGAAGAAGTCTAATGTACTAGACCATGAGGAGAAGAGAGATTAGAGAGGCATATGGAATTCAATCAATACTACATGGCGATGGAGGATATAGAAAGTGAGAAAAGGAGGAGATAAAGATGAGCTTGAGTCAGATATGGTAATGCATACCTGCAATCCCAGTACTTGGGAGGCTGAGACAGGAGGATCACAGGTTTGAGACCAGCCTCCACAACTTAGCAAGGCCCTCAGCAATTTAGGGAGACCCTGTTTCAAAATAAAATAGAGCTGGGGTGTAGCTTGGCAGTACAACATCCCTAGATTCAACAATCTCTAGTATCAATCACACACACAAAAAAGATGAACTTGAGGTTTCAGGCTTGGGAACATGAGAAGTCCTAAGTTGCATTCAACAGGCTAGAAATGAGGTGAATATAAAGGAGGGAGAGATGGGTTGGGGAAGGAAATGGCAGGGAGATAATTCTGTTGTAGGCACACAGAGCATCCTTGAAGATTCGGCCATTGGAGAGTTAGACATGCAGCCTGAGAGTTCAGGAAGGAGATCTAAGTAGAAGATGGAAACCTAGGCAGCACCAGCATTTGGAGAGCACAGGAGCACAGAATGGATGAGAATTCTGTGAGAGCAGAGGGTCCAGAGCCACGACCTCGGGGCCCTGGAGAGGTGGGCAGAGGAAGAGCTGGGCTCGAGAAAGAACATCCAGGGAGGAAGGAGGGTTGGATGCACAATCCAGGGGGCTAGAGTGCCAGCAGTGTCAAACACAAAGAGGAAAGAGGAATGAACACTGTCAAAACGTAGTAATATGGAAGTTATTAATGACAGATGCAAGACATTTCTGGGATGAAAGATTGCTGTGGGCGCTGAAGAGTGAACTGGACAGTAATGAGAATGAAGGAGGTGATGGTGGCAGACCAGGAAAGCCGACTGACGCACAGGGCAGTCCACAGATGGGGTCAGCTGTCCTCGAAGGTAGCAAGCTTCTGGACCCCAGGAAAGGGTCAACACAAGTCGGCTGACCACAGGTCAAGGATGCTTGTGAGCAGTCCTGCACAGGGGTGGGGTGGGGGCTCTCTGCTCTCTGGTGCACCCCAGCTGAAGGAGTTGAGGACTTTGCTGTCCTTCTCTCCTCACACCTTCCAGTTTCACCTGGACCTGATGCCAGGACTATTGCAGTAGTCTCTCAATAGGCATCCCACTCCCAGACTCTGCTACAAACTGACTATAACATGGTGCAAAATGGAGAAAATGAGGAGATAAGAGTGTGGAAGAGAGCAATAGAAGTGTGTGTGTATGTGTGTGTGTGTGTGTGTGTGTGTGTGTTCCAACCCCCTAATGACCTCATTTCCAGACACCCCAGTCTGGCCCGGGACCAGAAAGAAATGCCAAGATGTCAGGATCTGTTTGTTCCTTCCCTCTCCTTCTCCAGTGTGAGCATCACTGTTCTTCCCAGTTCCAGGGGTTCCCCCCACCAGGTCCCCAACTCTCCTGAAGCTTCAGACAGCCCTTTCTGCAACTCCTATAACTAGTCACCCTTACCTGCACCTCTCTTATCAGTCCCTTGTCCTGTATCCTCAATCCAAGGATCCAAAACCTGGTTACTGGGCTGCAGAGGCGAGCCCACTGCCTTGGCTCCATAGCAACGGCCTCACCTCCTTCCATGTTTCTCCCTATGAACCAAGGAGCATACCCGAAAGCAAACAGAGAGAAAGGAAGACAGAGAGAGAGGGAGAGAGAGAGAGAGAGAGAGAGAGACAGAGACAGAGACAGAGAGGAGAGAGAGCTGTGCAGAGAGAACTCAATGAACAGAGCAGGACAGAGGTTGGAGAAGAGCAGATGCCAGGCCTAAAGAGCCTGATGTGGATGAGAAGGTGGAGGCAGGCAGGTGCCCAGTCAGACAGAGGGAGGGACAGGGCCAGGTGTGGGCATCAGGAAGGGCTGGCCCAGGGGTGAAGACTGCATGCCTCTGCCCTTCCCCTCCTTACCTGGCGCTGGGCTCAGTGTGAAGGATGAGCCAGGAGCCTGCTGGGCCATTCCTTAACATTCTGCCCCGATACTCAGGGGACACAAACCAAGCAGCTTCTTAATGAGCCCCCTGTGTCTCGGGATCCTCCAGGGACCACCGCACTCAGACCCCCACTCCCCAAGGCCTCTCCCTATTCTGCAGTCCAGTGGGAATGGGTGTGAGAGCCTCCACTGGATTAATGTATGGCTTGAGAATTACCAGGGACAAGGGCTGGGCAGGTATGTCAGGAAAGCCTTCCAGTTAGTAAAGGATGAATAGGGGTTTCCCAGGGGCTGGGGGTACACATCAGGACTCCTCTCTGCTCTTAGTCCCCAGGGACCCCACTCCACTCTCTCCACCACGTTGAGCTCAGTGCTAACCTGCATTGGGTCCTGATATCTTGTGGCCCCTAAAGACTATGACTTCCTGCAGGAAAAGGAACATGTACATCCCAAAGAAACAATGGGATCCTGTATTGGACAGGGTTCTCTAGATTAACAGAATACACAGAATGAGTATATTTGAAAAAAGGGATTTATCAGATGGGCTTACAGTTTGAAGCAATGTAGTCCCAGGTTCTGACTGCACGTGGAGAGTCAGAGGAACCAGTAGCTGGTTGAACGGTCTAAGAGCTGGAGTCTTAGGATCGGAGCAACCACTAATTCAGT